>APFE030071325.1:135633-154147 GCA_000404065.3 Pinus taeda
ATCTAGCTCATAATTGTTACAATTTTTCTAAAAATAATTGTTGCGAATTTTTTTTGAGGATTTGAGATTGAGCATATAGGATCAATCTAAAACTTTAATCGAGAATCCAAAATACAAAAAAATTGTTCTCATTTCAACTAATTCTTTTGTAAAATACCCTTAATATCCAAATACTTTTGCATCTCATTCTTAACTATTTGTCATTTTAATTTTCAATGAGTTCTTGTTTTCCTTGGCAAGATCTTTTTCACCTTTTTTACAACTTTTATCCATCCCGTGTTATCTAATGAATCTATCATGTCACCTCTCCTTTGATGATATCTACTAGCATCTTCGTCCTTTTGACTCATTGATGACTTTGCCTTGTCTTCTTGATCAACCTAAGAAGTTACTTGTTTAGTCTTGTTTTCTGAAGAAACACTGACAAAGACTTTATTATTGTTGAAGAATCCAGGGCAATGAGATGTAGAGTGATTCTATGGGACTGGATAACAATTTGTGAAGTCTTTTCACAATTTATATTTTTTAGCTTAATCTTCTTCTTCTCTTATTAATGCATGTGTGTGTACTTCATCAAATGTCTATCAAAAACATAGAACAAGAACACAAGATATTGGCTCTCTACTAGGGCCAAAACCTCTCTTCTCTTGAGAGGAAAACCCTTCGGTAAGTCTTCTCTTATTGAAGCTAAGTTTCTTGATCAATGTCAAACCCTAGACCCTTGACTAGAAGATTCTCTAAGCACAAGTCAAGTCCTTCCTTTTCTCTGCACTATGTCTCCTCGACATTTTGTTCCCTGGCACTTCGTCCTCCTTCCGGCACTTCGTTCTTCCTTCCACTGTTAGTAATCCTTCTAGAAGAGACACTTATCTTTCGTACTTAGTGAGATCCTTCACCTAAGGATACTCCTTCCTTCTCTTTACCAAAAGAGTTCATTCTTGATGTATAGTTGTAGGCTTTGTGTGACATCATTGTAGCCCTAATTCTCACACATGTGAGAGGTCTTGTTGATGTTATATGGCACCTCTTTCCTTTGCCTGAGGTCCTTCCTTCTTCGCTTGGATAGGAGGCCTAGTAGGCCTAATTTGTAGCCCAAACGATGAGGTATGTTGAGAGGTGACTTGCTTCTGTCCTAACCACATATATCCCTTCCTTTTCTTCACACATGTAGTTGGTTTGGCCCTAAAACTGTCCCAAAACCTTCGCTCTTCCTTCTTGCTTCTTTGCTACACTAGAGGCTCCTTCTTCATCCATTTCTTGGCTTCTTTTTCAATCCTATATCTTTGCTTATTTAAGAGTGAATTGTTTGTCATTTGAGGGAGTGGACAATCTCTATATATAGAGGATTGTCCTTCTTATAGGCTGACTTGCTGCCTTGAGGCCGACTTGACTTCGTTTGCTTCGATGGCTACTTTCTGGTGTCATTTCTTCTTTTGATGGTGTCTTTGCTAGGAGGAGAATTGACATTACTTGGAGGTGTCTTCTTTAACTCTTATACATAAATATACATAATGTAACATACCCTTAAGGTCTTCAACATAATTATTTTGAATCTTTGACTCACCTATAACACTTTAACATGTGCTAGACCTACCTCAATGAGAAAGAAACTCATTGACATATATTATAAAATAATATTTATTTTCTTGAATAAATACAAAGATTAAAAGTACATTTATGAAGACTGAACCTAGTTACATTTCCTTCAACACTCCCTCTTAACTAGGGAGGTATTCAAACAACATTACAAGGTGTTTGGCTATTATCAATCTTGAAGAATTCACATCAGAGAAACTAGATTGGCAATCCATTTGTTATATCGTCATAGTAACCAACTGTTGAAAATAATACTGAGAGGGGGGGTGAATCAGTATTACCAAATCAATTAATTTTCATTTCACAATCAGTTTTTTATACGCTACTTCAGTTATGGGAAACTGCGTATATATGAAACTGTGTCTAAAGCAACCAACGTATATCACTAAACTTATGATTCATTAAATGTTTATCTTTAATCATTGCATCAGAACGTCATTAACCTTAAGAACAGTAAATAGGTGCAGTAAAACAGAACAGATCATCACACACATAAACATAAGATATAAGGTGGAAACCCAATGTGGGTGAAAACCACCTGCTGCAATTCGTCTCTATCTTCCTTTAATAAGAAACTTCTTTTTACAATATATATGTACTGGTGCAATCTTATACCAATACGCAAGCTTTTACCTGCAGAAGGATACGACCTTCTCTCATTCTCCAGCTTCTCCTGGAAGGGAGCTACAACCCCCTCAGCTCTTGTACTAGCTGATGTACTAGTACATAGGTGCTGACCTACAGAAGGCTACAACTTTCTCTTTTCTTCCAGGGACCACGTTTCATAAATTTTCAGACTGGATCCATCAATGACATCAATCAAACATCAAATATATCTGCATCAACCAATCTCTTTTTCACCAACCAAAAACTGATTCAAACAATCACTTCTCTGAATGTTGTAACCAGAAAATAGTAACAGTAACCAGACACCAACTCTAAACCCTGAACACTGCAACAATAAACAGAAGTAGCTAAAACATATTTTGTGATACGTACGCTAATTCAATATGTGAAACCTACATGCATACGCTTTTGTATTAAGGCAAACCTGCGTATACGCTTCTTTGAATTACCTAACCTGCGTGTATACGTCCTTTGCAATGCCAAACTTGTGTACAGATCTATAAAAGATAATTTACCCTTTTCAAATATTCAGACATCAGTTATACCTAGATTATCATATTTATAGACCAAGTCATGCACCAAATATAATAGATCAAAAATCACACAAAGATACTTCTCTTCAAGCCTTAAGATCTTGACCCTTCAATAGCACTTATCCTTCTTCTAGCGCTCAGGTTCCTCCTTGGTTTAGATCCAGCTATGCATCATAACCTAATAACCAGTATTCTAGATCTTGCTCTTCATAAGATATTCAATGCTTGAGTGAATCACTTTGCCTAATGATCTCTTTCCCCTTTTATAGTCTTAGGCCTTACTCAATACCATGATCCAAAACCACTTAGAACCAATACTATGGACCAATACCTAGGTTCAATACGTCGAACGAGATACCATGGACCAAAGCCATAGGTCCAAATACCAAGGACTAAATACCATGGAATAAAAAAAAGTTTTTCCCACATGTACGCGTTTTTCCTTGCATGAAAGTGTGTGCATACATATACGCGCCTTTTGATCGTCTAACCCGCGTATATACATGACTTGGTTAATAGGAACCTGCGTATATCTCTTTTTCTTTCATTCTGAGATCCTAAACTATGATCTGTCATTTGAGTGAGTTGCCATCAAGGACAACACTTATGTCATAGTGCCAAACCTGTGTCATAATGCCAACAATCTCCCCCTTTAACCCCAAGTCACTCAAAGTCATTCTCCCCCTTTGTCATCAAGTGCAAAGGGTTATGCTCCCCCTGAGTACATGTCGATATCTCTGCTCTGTTGTGCCATCCATGCTCCCCCTAACTATAGGCAAGGTTTGCAAGAAGATGTTCTACAAAAAGAAACATGACTTTATACATCATAAATGACCTTACCATCACCAAAGACTCATACATACATCCATCTCCAAACCAAGTGGGGATATACCAATATTGACTCATCCACCCAACCAAGTGGGGATGCACCAAAGGTTTACACATGATAAAAGAAGAACAGTACATCATCCATCCCAAGCATAGTGGGGAAACCAAAGTAGGCCGTTACATGACCTTAATAAGAAAAGAAATACATGACATAGAGACAAAATATCTACAACAAGACTATGATAGTCATCAACAACTATCATCAGAAACATCTGTCAATCATCATTCAAACCAGCAACCATGTTCTCCCTCTGCATCTATTCCACCTGAAACCAAAAACAACTGTGAACTTGAACCAAGATCTTCTAAGATAATGCCAACAATGCATTATTAGAAGTATATATGCTCCCCCTGAACCTGTGCTAGATGGTCTCTGTCAGACCCATATTAGACTCTTTTCATCCTAAGCTTGGCCCACTGTTGTCTTCAAATCAACATATACGCAACTGTATCCACAGAAACTAGCGTATGTACGTGGATGCTCCACATGAAACTCGCGTACAACCACTTTTCTCTGAAACAGACAGGTTTCAACAGCGAGATGATGCATCAACTACTCCCAGCTTCTGTCTAAGGTATTCAGATGTCTCCCCGGGCAGTGGTTTGGTGAGTATATCAGCAACATGTTCCTTGCAGGGAACATACTCCAATTTGACCTTTTGTTCAAGCACTTGTTCTCGGAGAAAATGATATTTGATAGGTATGTGCTTGGTCTTTGAATGCATGATAGGATTCTTTGAAATATTGATTGCACTTGTATTATCACATAGATGGAGATAGGTGGAGACAAGTGATTTGAAATCTTGCAAAGTTTGCATCATCAAAGGAGATGTATTGCAGCAAGATGCCTTACACTATTCCGCTGTTGTAGATAAAGCATTGAACTTTGTCTTGCTGAACAGATACTAATCTAGGAACCCATAAGAGCACCCACTAGTGCTTTTTCTGTCATCCACGCTCCTGCCCAGTCTTGCATTATGTATATGCATGAAGTGTGGATCTGTATTTCTTGGAACCATAAGCCTTAGTTTTGTGTTCCTTTGAAGATATTTGAAAATCCTTTTAACTGCCTGAAGGTGTGCTTCTTTTGGATTTTCCTGGAATCTTCCAACTATTCCCACTGCATGCATGATGTCTGGTCAGGTACCTGTCAGATAGAGCAGACTACCAATCATGGATCTATAGGTTATTTGATGTACTGTTGTTGAATCGTCATTTGCGCTGAGGCTACATCCTGTTACCATAGGGGTACATACTGGTTTCAAATCTTCCATGCCATATTTCTTCAAGATCTGCTTGAGTTACTTGGTTTTTGATAAAAAGATACCATCTTTATTTTTTTGGACTTGTAAACCAAGAAAATATGTCAATTCACCAAGCAAGGACATTTCAAATTCTTTCTGCATCACCAAAGCAAAGTTTTGACTCTTGGCTTCTTCATTGCTACCAAAGATGATATCATCAACATACACAAAAAGTATTAGCAATTTATCATTATCAATTTTTATATATAGATTGCTATCTGCTGATCCTTTTGAAAAACCTTGTTGATTGAGGTATTTTTCTAGATGATAATACCAAGCCCTTGGAGCCTGTTTAAGACCATAGAGTGCCTTCTTAAGTCTGCATACAAGTTTTGGATCATTTCCAAGGATGAATCCATCTAGTTGCTCAATATACACTTCTGCTTCTAAGTCTCCATTTAAAAAGGTAGATTTCACATCCATTTGAAATACTTTGAACTTTTGAAAGCTATAAATAGCAAGGAACATTCTTATGGCTTCAAGTCTTGCAACCGGTGCAAAAGTTTCTTCAAATTCTATACCTTCTTGTTGAGCATACCCTTTACAAACAAGTCTGGCCTTGTTTCTAATAACATCTCCATTTTCATTCATCTTGTTTTTGAATATCCATTTTTGTCCTATGACATTCTTATCATTTGTGTCTAGGAACCAACTCCCAAGTATTATTCTTTTCAATCTACTCAAGTTCTTCATTCATGGCCTTGACCCAACATTCATCTTTGCATGCTTCACTTACATTTCATGGGTCAGTGGAGGAAAGCAATGCTAGATAGCTTGAAGCTTCTGAGATAGTTCTTCTTGTTTGTACACCTGCCTCTTTCTGCCCCAAAATTTGAGTCTTTTCTTCTACCCTTATCTATTCTTCTGGTGCTTCATAGGTTTCTTCTTCATCAAAAGTCTGATTTGATGTTGAAGGATAGTCCTCATCATCTTCGAAATCTTCGGATTTTACTTGCCTAGGAATATTTCCTTCTTCATCAACCACTACATCAATGCTTTTAGCAATTTTTCCAAGTCTTTTATTGTAACACTTATATCCTTTACTGTGGGGAGAGTAACCAAGGAGAATGCCTTCATCTGCTCTAGGTTCAAACTTGCCAAGGTTTTCATCAGTCCTTTTAATGTAACATTTGCTTCCAAAAATTTTGAAGTATTTTACCATAGGAGTCTTACCATACCAAAGTTCATGAGGATTCTGAGTGTTGTTTACCCAGACATTTGTCTTGTTGAGAATAGTAACGGCAGCAAATGCAGCTTCACCCCAAAAGGTTGCAGGAGTTCTAGACTCATCAAGCATAGCACGAGCCATTTGTTGAACGGTTTTGTTCATCCTTTCTACTACTCCATTTTGCTGAGGAGTCCTTGCAGTAGAGAATTCTCTTCTTATTCCATGTTCTTCACAAAAATCGAAGAATTCATCCGAGGTAAATTCCCCTCCTCAATCAGACCTAAGGCATTTGATTCTGCGATATGATTCGTTTTCAACCAAGGCTTTGAATGCTTTGAACTTTTCCAAAGCTTCATCTTTATGCTTCAGGATTCCTATCCAACACATCCTGGAAAAGTTGTTAATGAATAATATGAATTATTCTTCTCCTTGAGGTGACCTTTTCCTGGATGGACCACATACATCAGTATGGACAAGTTCAAGTGGCTTACTAGCTAATCCTTCCTTCTCAGGAAAATTAGTTTTGGTTTGCTTACCAAACTAACATGATTTGCATATTGTATTTTCTGGAATACTGATGTCAGGGAGATCACGAACCGCCTAATATTTGCATGCTTTCCTTATCTAGTAGAAGCTTAGATGTCCCAATATTATGTGCCATAGCCAGTGTTCATCATTCTTTCTTAGATAGCATTGTTGTTGTCCTCCCTTGAGTATGTATAAATTATTAGGAGTTCTTATGCCTTTGATCATTATTTCTCCTGTATCAAGCTCACGAACAATACATCCATTTGATCGAAATATTACCTCATTTCCTTGAGCACACATTTGACTGACACTTAATAGATTATGCTTTAAGCCATCAACATACATGACATTTCCAACTTTGACCTTTTCTTTCAAAAGAACAGAACCTTTATCTTTTATGAGTGCAAGGGTGTCATTTCCAAATGAGACCTTCCTGTCTTTTTCTAAAGCACTATATGACTGAAGTTTTTCTTTATCACCTGTCATATGTTTCGAGCATCCATTGTCGATGTACCACTGATTTTCCTATCCTTCCGCATATAAGGCTATACCACATCTCTCTGGTTGCAGTTCTTTCTTTCTCCATGTTTTGGGACTCAACGAAGCTTGCTCCTTCTGAGTTGTTTGTCGAAACCTACTCCTGCATTTAGAATCTTTATGACCGAAGTTGTTACAAATAGAACATTCTATTTCATTTTCAAGAGGAGAAAATTTATTATAGGTTCTTTTCATGATTCTAGTCACACTCCCTTGATTTCGTGCTTCCTTGGTCATGATGGTCTTGTAGGCAACACATTGAGCTGCTTTGTGTCCAAAGTTATGACAAGAGAAACATTGGCCATTGAAGAAATTCCTTCGATTATCAAACCTACCGTCCTGGTGATTGTAGTTTCCATAGGCATTTATTCTTGAGGCAAATTGAGAATGATTTACCTGCGGTTGGTTGCAGCTTCTGTTCATCCTTGAAGTAGATTGCCCCCGATTTACTTGGTGATCTTTGTTCATCCTTGAAGTAGATTGACCCTGATTTACTTGGTGATATGCTTTTTGTTGTCGATTTTCAACCTGTTCACTTCTCCTTAGTGTATCAAGATAACTTTTGGAGGTGGATGGTTTCTGTGCTTGAGATGCTTCTTCAAAATATCCCAGACTTGTCTTGATTAGAGGAGAACGCTGCATTTTGATAATCTCATCTAAATTTTTAGATCCTTTAGGAAATCTAAGATTAATAGCTTTTGTTTTCTCAATATCTTTTCTAAGTCCCACAATTTCACATTCTAACTTTTCATTGTGTTTTTCCCTTTCAGCAAGTTGGAATGTCAAAGTATCTATGATCATACTCTTTTCTTCTAAATGGATTTTAAGTTTATAAATTTCTTCATAGAGATCGTCTTCATCTATAGCATCCAAGAAATCATCATCTTCAAAATCCATCAAAAGTCTATATTCTTTACATTGCTCATCTTCATCACTAATTGAAAATCCATCACTGTCTTCATGAGTATAATAGCTCTTCTTACTTACATTATGTTTTATGTTCCAACTAACTGTTTCCTTACCTTTGTCAAGCTTGTCTTTCTGAGGACACTTGACTGCATAGTGATCGACTCTTCCACAAGCAAAGCATTTGAAAGGTAGCTTACCTCTGAATCTTTTAGAACCCCAAGGTTCTTGACAAAGTTTGATTCTTCCTATCCTTCCAACATATGTCCTGACTCATTGTAATCTCCTTTTCCTGAAGCTTTGAATGCGGCTTCTCTCCTGTCTGATGGTCCCCCTTTTCTCATTTCGAAAGTAGTTAGGATTTTGTGCAGCTGTGACATGGTAATGCTTTGTAGATCCTGCCTTTCTTCTATGGCAGAAACTTTTGATTCAAACTTAGAAGACAAGGATCTTAGCACTTTTTCAACCAAAGTAACTTCTTTTATTTCTTCACACAAGTTTTTCATACAATTAACAATCTCATCTATATGTAAGAAATAATTAGCCACACTTTCATCGTTGTGCATTCTAAGATTTTCATATTGAATTCTGAGAGTTTGTAGTTTTGCACGTTTTACCTAATCGTCTCCTTCATAGCTCAGAATGATCTTGCCCCACATTTCTTTTGCGGTTTTGAGCTGCATAACCTTGATGAATTCTGATTGAGATAAACTCCCTAATAGAGTATTGACAGCCTTTGAATTTTTTTCATTCTATTTCTTACCAGCCATATCTGTAGGAGTTGCTGATGGAAATGTGTATCATGTTTCCATGATATCCCAAACTTTTGTACCAAGAGATTGAAGATAGGCTATGATTCTTACCTTCCAATAGACAAAGTTGCTCCCATCAAATATTGGTGGCCTGATAGATGCCTCTTTTTCGTAGTTGCTCATGATGATAGATCTTCCTTCAAGCGATCAAGCATCTTCTGAAGGATCTGCTCCGATACCAATTGTTGAAAACAATACTGAGAGGGGGGGTGAATCAATATTATCAAATCAATTAATTTTCATTTCACAATCAGATTTGTATACACTACTTCAATTATGGGAAACCACGTATATATGCAACTGTGTCTAAAACAACCAGCATATATCACTAAACTTATGATTCATTGAATGTTGATCTTTAATCAATGCATCAGAACTTCATTAACCTTAAGAACAGTAAATAGGTGCAGTAAAACAGAACAAATCATCACACACATAAACACAAGATATAAGGTGGAAACCCAATGTGGGTGAAAATCACCTGCTACAATTCGTCTTAATCTTCCTTTAATAAGAAACTTATTTTTACAATATATTTGTACTAGTGCAGTATTATACCAGTACGCAGGCTTCTACCTGCAGAAGGCTACGACCTTCTCTCATTCTCCAGCTTCTCCTGGAAGGGAGCTACAATCCCCTTAGCTCTTGTACTAGCTGATGTACTAGTACGTAGGTGCTGACCTACAAAAGGCTACAACCTTCTCTTTTCTTCCAGGGACCACGTTTCATAAAGTTTCAGACTGGATCCGTCAATGACATCAATCAAACATCAAATATATCTACATCAACCAATCTCTTTTTCACCAACCAAAAACTGATTCAAACAATCACTTATCTGAATGTTGTAACCAGAAAATAGTAACAGTGACCAAACACCAATTCTAAACCCTGAACGCTGCAACAATAAACAGAAGTAGCTAAAACATATTTTGTGAGACGTACGCTACTTCAATATGTGAAACCTACGTGCATACGCTTCCATATTAAGGCAAACCTGCATATACGCTTCTTTGAATTACCTAACCTGCGTGTATACGCGCCTTTGCAATGCTGAACTTGTGTACAGATATATAAAAGATAATTTACCCTTTTCAAATATTCAGACATCAGTTATACCTAGATTATCATATTTATAGACCAAGTCATGCACCAAATATAATAGATCAAAAATCACACAAAGATACTTCTCTTCAAGCCTTAAGATCTTGACCCTTCAATAGAACTTATCCTTCTTCTAGCGCTCAGGTTCGTCCTTGGTTTAGATCCAGCTATGCATCTTAACCTAATAACCAGTATTCTAGATCTTGCTCTTCATAAGATATTCAATGCTTGAGTGAATCACTTTGCCTAATGATCTCTTTCCCCTTTTATAGTCTTAGGCCTTACTCAATACCACGATCCAAAACCACTTAGAACCAATACTATGCACCAATACCTAGGTTCAATAAGTCGGACGAGATACCATGGACCAAAGCCATAGGTCCAAATACCAAGGACTAAATACCATGGAATAAAAAAAAGGTTTTCCCACATGTACGCATTTTTCCTTGCATGAAAGTGCGTGCATACATATACACGCCTTTTGATTGTCTAACCCACGTAAATACATGACTTGGTTAAGAGGAACCTGCGTATATCTCTTTTTCTTTCATTCTGAGAGCCTGAACTATGATCTGTCATTTGAGTGAGTTGCCATCAAGGACAACACCTATGTCATAATGCCAACACCAACATTGAATCCAAAGCAAGGCCTTCACTGATAGCTCTATCTCTCAATAGATCAGAGCATAATGTTGGCGAGACCAATCACATATAGACACCATAGTCAGTGTCTCTCAAGGTACATACCCACCAAAGTGTTCATTGAGTATGACCTTCTAGGATTATTATTATCTTGGGTTCCCAACCCTCAAAGAATATCAGTCCTCTTATCTACTCTTGTCTTGGATGCCCTACATATCCTCAAAGAGTATCAGATCCCAAATGATTACCCAATCCTCCCATTCTTTCTTCACAAGTGAAGACAATAATGTTGTGTCTATTCCTTCCTCCAGAATGAGGAAGACATGCCCAAGTTTCCTTTGATAGGTATCTTTCCCAAGTTCCTTTGATAACTTGTCAGAAGTCCCTCTTAGCTATGGAATTATCCATACATCAAAAAATTCTTCTTCGCAGGTCCTTCAGCTACTCGATTTTCTTCTTTCCTTCGATGTCATGAAGTCTTTGTCCAAACTTCCTTTTTGGTAGGGCATCATCCATCGATCACTTTCCTTCCTGGTTAGTCATGTCATTTATTCCTTCGTGGAAAGTGGCCTTCTTGTCATATATTGGGTTCTCTTGTCATCTGGTCATTCTTTGTCATCTTTTCTAAGCTTTGGACTACTCTTCACATGGATGTTTCCTTGTAATTGCTTGTTCCCATGCTTTGATCTAGTAGCCCTTCATGAATTCATCCTGATATTGCTTCAACTTTAAATGGTGCTTTTTTTGGATGGAATTTTCATTATGACATATTCGTAGAGTAGAATCAGTTATCTGCATCTTTAATACCTCCAAGGCCTTCATAGGTGTGAAGGGTCCTTTGTTATTTTTCTTCCTTTGTCAAAGTTGCCATGCCTTCTTTCGGGAGATGTCTTCAATGTATCTTGTTAAATAGTGATTCTTTGTGATCATGGTGTTCTTCACATGCTTGATCTCTTTCTTCATTTTCTTCTTCATGGAGTGATTGGTCAACCACTTTCTACTCCTTGTGGGAGCACTTCTTCATTGCTTGCTTCTAGGACTACTCAACATTTCTTCTTCACATGCTTCTTAGTCAGCAATTTTAAGCTCCTTATGTGAGTATTTCCTTTTTTTAACCTTCGTTGTAATGTAACACATGCATTTGAGCATGTCATTGGTGAAAGAGATTCTTCCTTAATTTACCATGTTATAGAACTATTCCCATGACTCAATAATATACATATAATAACATGACAAGAATTTGATGCATACATACCTCATCTTGATTCTTCTTTGATCATCTTAGCTTCATTTGGTTGTCCTTAATGTGACCCTTCTTGCTTCATCTTATCTTGCCTTCATATCATCCTTTTATTGAATCCCATGAATTGGATTCCCAATGAGACATCTGCTTTTGTTTATGAATCTTCTTTTGAAGATTCCATCATAGGATCTTGAAGACCCTTACCCTGCAAATGGCTCTTTCCTTTTGATGATGTAGGTCTTCTAAGATTCTTAATCATGATCAATTTTCTTTCATTGTGGATGAGGTCCAATACTAGGTATGCTCCTTTTACATGAATATCTTGAACTCTATGTACATAATGATTCTAGATTCTAGAAGATGTTTCTAGCCATGCAATTTTATTCTATACCTACATGATCCTATACTACTCAAAACTTTGAAAGAAGACCTTAAGTAAAGAAGTAGACTTAGTCATAGTAGAGATCCGGAGGATCTTCCTTATTCTGCTCCTTATCTTCCTTTTGTAGTGTCCATATTCTTGGCATCCAAAACATTGGATTTTGGACATGTCTTTGTTGTTTGTTCTTCGTGGACCAAATTTTCCAAAGTTTCCCTTTCTCTTGGCCATGGTAAAAAATGCTTGCTCCTTTGATCCCACATCTTCCTTAGCTTTGAGTTTGGATTCCTCGTTCTTGCATAGAGACCACATTTCACTTAGTGTGGTAGCTTCCTTCTTGGCATATATCCTTGATGTGAAGTTACCCTAGTCCTCAAGTAGAGCATTGAGTACTATAGTTTTCATTTCTTTATCGGACATGACTTCCCCTAGCTCTTGAAGTTGATCCCTCATCTCAGATATTTTCATGAATTAGAGAGCTATTCCTTCCCCTGTTATCTTCATCTTGTACAATTCATTACTTAGAGATATCACTTCTCTGGTTGTGGACACTGAGAATAACTCTACTAGCTTATCATAAATTTCTTTTGATGTCTCAAATTTGGATACATAAGAAATAAGAGAGTCCTTGATAGATTCTATTAGAATCCTTTGAGATCTTGTCTCATCCTTATTATACTTGGCTAAGACTTGAGTTTGTTCCTTATTAGGGATAGTGATATTCCCTTTGATATGTTCTAGAAATTCATTCTCTTTGAGAAGTAGATCAGTCCTCTTCTTCCATGCAAGAAAGTTATTGGTACCTACCAATTTGTTGCTTTCCTTGTAAAAATACATTAATGTATATTCAGAAGGGGACATATACTTACTTAATAGATTTTGAAATGTAGTTGACTTATTTTCTCTTTGAATTCTTGATGGCCTGCCTTCCTTGATCTTGATGTTCCTCAAGATGTTTTCTCCAAGTGGGCTTGCTTGATGATGAGAATTGCTTGATGATTTCTGGCTTGATGTAGGTCCCTCTTTGATCTGCTTTTCTTTGTAGGTGCCTTCATATAAGGCTCTTCTTCTATATTTGTAGTCTCCCTTTGATGAATGATAGATGATAGACCTTCTTGTCCTTGATGTGATAAAGACTTCTTAGCTTGATGCTTCAACTTTTGTAGATTTCCTTCCTTGATGAGTGTTCTTGAGATGCCCTTTCCTTGATGTGTCACCTTAGCTCTGATACCATGTTGAAGAATATAGGGAAAACTAGGAAATGAGATGTAGAGTGATTCTTCAGGACTAGATAAGAATTTGTGAAGTCTTTTTACAATTTGTATTTGTTAGCTTAATCTTCTTCTTCTCTTATTAATTCATGTGTGTGTACTTCATCAAACTGTTATCAAAAACATAAAACAAGAACACAAGATATTGGCTCTCTTCCAAGACCAAAACCTCTCTTCTCTTGAGAGGAAAACCCTTCGGTAAGTTTTCTCTTATTGAAGCTTCTTTCTTGATCAGTGCCAAACCCTAGAAACTTGACTAGAAGATCCTCCAAGCACAAGTCAAGTCCTTCCTTTTCCCTGCACTATGTATCCATGACACTTTGTCCACCTTCTTCCAGCATTTCATTCCCCGACACTTCTTCCTCCTTTCAGTACTTTGTTCTTCCTTACACTGTTAGTAGTCCTATTAGAAGAGACACTTATCTTTTGTACTTAGTGAGATCCTTCACCTAAGGATACTCCTTCCTTCTCTTGACCACCATAGTTCCTTCTGTTATCACTCAGGTTTTCCCAAAAGTTGTAAGAAGGGGAAAGGAGGTTGAGGTAACCACAAACCAATATTTTAGATACAGAATCTAGCCAATCTGTATCCAGAGAGGGCTCTCTCTTTAAGTTTTAGCTTTGTTTTTTAAAGATATTAGGCTAGTTGTGAAGTTTAGGAGTTTTGTTTGATATTGGGTGGTGAGATTCAATAGCAAAGGGATAATACTCAATAGAGTAGGCCATTGGGCTAATGGAGTCAAGTAAGATGGCTTAACTGGACTTGGTTTCTTAACAAAGGATGGTTTCACAGAGCAAGATGGTCAAACAAGGAACAAATAAAGACTTGGAATAGATGGAATGGGTTTCAAAAATGGTTGAAGAGCAATTAAGAATCCTTCAACCTATTTCAAGAGGGAACTTGGATGATTACTAATAAAGAGCAGTTAAGTATTCTTTAACACATAATCAAAATGAAAGAACTAGAAAAGAGGCACAATTAAGATTTCATTGTTTATCCTAATTCAAAAGAAAACATAGAGAATGATAACTTTTGAAGACAGAGTGCAATAAAGAATATTCTAAATTACTCTTTTTTGTTTATCATTCAGTTGTGAAACAGAGATGATATAATAAACAAGGAAAACTTCAAAACAAAAGGTATAGAGGACTTATTGATCCAGTGTTTGCTTCAAGAAATCTGTGAAAAGTCCCTTGCATTAATTCTTTGTCCAGCAAGCCATGCGAAAATTTGATCCAATCAGAAATTTATTCCAAAAAACTAGTATTACAGCAATGTATATGAATCCACCCAAAATACTTCAAATGAAGAAGTATTTATACTAATTGTAAACTGAAATATCTTGAAAAAATATCAAGATTAGTTTCACAAATGTCTCCAACTATTTACATTAATAGAACTTAAATAAAGGACATTCAAAACTAATGAATATATTTGGCACTATCTTTATGGATTTATGGTGATGAATAAGAGAAAGTCAAATTTGGTTGCAACTCTTAGTTGATGATGAGGCATCCCAGTCACTAACTGCATCCTTCCTTTGTGTATTTTGCCCCAGAAATTCGGCAAACTTAAGGTCCAATGATACGCTTGTATGTCTCAATCCGTGATAGATATGTAAAAAGTGAAAGAGGTTTTTGTATATAAGAATGTTTTCGAGATAAACCTCTCCCAGTTTCCCAAAATTCATCTCCCGCTGTTCCCAATATTCTCTGCAAAAAGATGTCAAAAACAGGACTTTTCACAAACTGAAAAATAGTTTGTGAAGACATGCACTTATCTCCCTCTTGGTAATACCTATGTAAAAAGTGAGATATATTTTGTAGCTTGGCCTGTTAGGAACAAAAACCTCTTCCAGTTTCTCAAAATACTTCCTGGATTAGCCACAATAGTTTCTGTAAAACTATGACTTAAACAGGAAATTTCTGAAGAATGTACCATTTTTTCTCTAATTTCATCTTTTAACCTTAAACTTCTTTTGTCTATTTTTCACTTTTACTTTGGATCAACTTCATTGTAGTTGGTGAAAGTGTTTTCATCTTTGTTTAACCCTCAATGTCTTCATGTTTACTTTTACTGTTTACTGTTTATTTTTTACTTTTACTGCTCTATTTTTCATCTGTCTTCACTTTGACATGAATTTGTATACTTTGTTTTGTAACTGTCTTCCCTGCTATTTATTTTCATGCTAGTTGATTTACTTGACTTGGTCTTCAATCTGATACTCTTTAACCCTTATACACTTTGACTATTCTTTACTATGTCCTTTTACCTTCCATCTTTATTTGAATCGATCTGATAACAATCTTGGAGTAAACAGGTCTTATGACTAGTATTAAGACTGTTTATCTAAGGTTGTGGTCTTCTGTTCACCTGTAAAACAAAACAAACTGTTAAGAAAACATTGGTTTGCACAAGAGGTCAAAAAGGTTTCATTTGAGCTTGAGAGGTCTATGGAGTGAGTCCAGAATGTTGTTCGAGAGGTAAACCATGCTCGAATTGGTTAACAGAGGTTTCAGGTGGTGCCACATACTACAGCGAAAATGACATTTGTTCTCTTTATTTCACAAAACTGAGGTTGGCGGGGTTTTTTGGTTTTATCGGCTATATGACATAAGCAGGATGTGACATTTTGTCGCTATGTGGAGGGGGGTAAGCGGTTTGTATCGCACCGCTTTTGAGGTTGGGCGGTTTTGGGCCAGGCGCGAGTAAGCATATGGACTGCGCGACGCGTGGCGGAGGTACGGGTGGAAAACCGCCTGGTGACTGCGAGTTAAAATGCGGTCACCAGGGGGCCGCGATATCATTGTCAACCGTTGGATGAAAAGGGAGTAATCGGACTGTGGACGGGCATTGGAGACGGCGAAACTTTATTTGTGCGGGCTTGATACATTAAATAGGTTAATAACTATATCAGGGTGATTTATGAATGGTGGGGATGGTTGTTACTTAACCTAGAGGGTTAATTAATCCAGTATTTTGTGGAGCGGGGGGGGATTATGTTCTTAATGAATTACAGATTAATTCATTAATCCTTTTTTAAACTATGACTATGGTCGTATTCAACCGGGGGCGGAATATATAAAATGTTGGGGTTTTATATATAGTTAAATAATACGGGAAGGGGAATATTTTTTTCAGGATTTATATAATATGTGTGTTAATCGTTAATATGACTATGAAGTGAAAAAGCACCAAGTTAAAATATTTCACGTATATATTTAAACTTAGGCTAAAGATAAAAAGGGGTTTTTCGGTGATATGGTAAATTATTCCTAAGTAAAATAGGATTTTTCCTTAGGCAATGACTTTATGAAATAAAATGAATGGTTTATGGATGATTATAAGTACTTAGGCTTTTAAATCATAGGGCCAAGGGTCCGGTCCCTCCAAAAGTCAGAGAAATGCTCTAAGCCCCTTTAATTTTCAAAGTCCTTAATACTCTAGGGGGAATTAGTGAAATCTTTAGGGAAAAATGTGAATGGAAGTTAGTTATTTGACTTTGTCTTGCTTGAACTGCATTAAGTATAATGTCTGTCTTGCACTTGTGATAAAGTAAAAGTTTACACATTTAGAGACATGATCTATCACAAGTATCATTCTGCAACTCCATCTACCTACCCTACCTATTTTAGCCTGATATTTTTTCTTCTTTATTTGGGTGCACTTAGACTGGCAAACCCTTATCAACTTTTCTTTTCTTTTACATGGCAAGCCTACCTAAGTCTACACTTATTACATCCAAGGGCTCAGATTACACTATTGAGCTACTTTTTTATTTACTCTACCTATCTACTTATCTGCCAAGTTTAAACAGTTTGGTCAGATTTTATTCTCTATTTGACAGCATGAAATTGAAAAATGAATGAGCCAAGTTTAAACAGTTTGACTCTTCATGAATTGTGGCAAAAGTAACAAGCTGCACACAATTATTTATTGTACAAGAGTAAAAAGTAGTGGCATTTAGACTTGCACACTTTCCTAGTCTATTTTTGTTTTGGGTTCATTTCTTTCACTTTTTTGACCATTTTATTCTTTTTACCCTTTGATTTTTTTTTTCTAGGGCATACCCTCTTTACATTTTTTTATTTTTTTGATTTCTTGAAAATATGGAAAAGCTTTGCAACAAGAAAGGTATGAACATATTACAGAGCTCATCAAGTCAATCATGAAATATGACACCTATTGGCATAGGATCTTAACACCTTCTTGATGTATAGTTGTAGGCATTGTGTGATAACATTGTAGCCCTAATTATCACACGTGTGATAGGGCTTGTTGATGTTATATGGCTCCTCTGCTCTTTGCTTGAGGTCCTTCCTTCTTCGCTTGGATAGGAGGCCTAGTAGGCCTATTTTGTAGCCCAAACGATGAGGTATGTTGATAGGTGACTTGCTACTATCCAAACCGTAGATAGCCCTTCCTTTTCTTCACACATGTGGTTTGTATTGGACCTAAAATAGTCCCAAAACCTTCACTCTTACTTCTTGCTTCTTCGTTGCACTAGAGGCTCATTCTTCGTCCCTTTCTCGATTTGTTTTTCGGTCCTCTATCTTTGTGATTTTAGAGTGAGTTGCTTACCATTTAAGGGAGTGGACAACCTCTATATATAAAGGATTATCCCTCCTTTAGGCTAGCTTGTAGGCTGACTTCACATCCTTTGCTTCAATGGGTGCTTTTACAAGTGCCATTGCTTCTTTTGTTGGTGTCTTTGCTAGGAGGAGACTTGATTTTGCTTGGAGGTGTCTTCTTTGACTCTTATACATAAATATACATAATGTAACATACCCTTAAGGTCTTCAACATAATTCTTTTGACTCTTTGACTCACTTATAGCACTTTAGCATGTGCTAGACCTACTTCAATGAGCAAGAAACTCATTGACATATATTAAAAAATAATATTTATTTTCTTGAATAAATACAAATATCAAAAGTACATTTATGAGGACCGAACCTAGTTACATTTCCTTCAATAG
>APFE030071345.1:0-10571 GCA_000404065.3 Pinus taeda
ATGAGACCACAAGAGCCATTAAAGCCAATATTTGATTCATATCCTATTGAATCATGTGATTTAAACTGTATATACAGATTTAAGTGGTGATATTATTAAACCAGGGGCTCAGAAATGATTTGTTTGAGAAAATATGAAGAAATGCGGGCTGGAGCGGAGCTGTAGGAACATAAGTTGATATCTCCTATTTTGGCAAATGATTTTTTTTGGTTTGCTGTAAGAATTGGAGTCCCCTTTGCTGGGAGATCTGCTATTTGAAGACCTATTTTTCAAGGGGCAATACCTTTTATTTTGCCATCACTTCAACCCCAAAATTTTATTTTCCTGCCAAAATTTCACTTTTGATAGGAAGTGTGCTTAAAACTCATCCATTGGAGTCTTTATTGTGTTACTCGTGTTGCTAGGTATTGCTTAGAATGGATCTCTGGGACATATCTCTGCGTTGGGTGCTATTAATTTGATATCCTACCTTGAAACTTTTTTCCTAAAATCTTGCATTCAACACTGATATCACTGGATTTGTTCCTTTTTTTTCTACTTGCTAGAAACATCAACATCCTCCCGCAATCATTAAGACCAAGTTAGCTCTCTTTCTCTTTAGTATGCCATCTGCAATCTGCAAACAGCCTTCATGAAAAAAAGTATTTTGTTTCAACTGCACACTTTGATTCTTGTTGGATATCGTGTCCTGTACAATGAGCGAAATTATTAATACTGTGTCTCTTGATTGCTCAAGATGTAGCCGAGTACCCTGTTTTCTGTAGAGGACAATTGTTTTTCAGAAGTGTTTATTTGTTGAAGTAACGTTTGCAATGATTCTTGATATTATTTTTAGTGTTGTTTTAATTTCAACTTAAAAGTACACAAGCCTGAGTACATCTCTCACTCATCAAATTACACATCATATTATATCTGACAAAAATCATTCATCTCCCTCACTACAAAGCTCCCCAACTCATTCTACCCACTTAAATAATCTCCTACAGGAAGCTACAAGAAGATCGTTATATAGATTGCCATAGGAAGGTATAAGAAGATTGTTATATAAGCTGCTCCAGGAAGCTACATGAAACTCCTTACATAGACTGCTACAAGAAACTAGAATACGAAATGCTATAGAATGCTAGAAGAAGCTTCAGGAAACTCAAATCCAGCCATCTACAACACGACCTTTTCATGATTTTCAAGAAAAGTAATGACCTAGGATCTAAGGCAATCTACATGCAACATCCTACAACCTTTTACATCACAAAGGGGCCATTATATATCCCTAACAATATTGCTCAAGATGTAGCCGTGTACCCTGTTTTAAGGGTTGCAACCTACAAGATGTAGCATTATCCTCTTCTCTCAACTCAGAACCTACAAATTACTTGCATACAACTCTCCATCAACTTTGCAAAGAAAGAAATCTCTGAAGGAACGCTACAACAAACAACCCTATTAAATGCATACCCTGACAACAAATATGTATATCATATCAAAAGTCAAAAGTATGTGACCATACTCCATACTTTAGTTAATCATCAATAGTCATATTCATAACCCAAAATTCATATCATTATAATTGTCGACTCCAAATTACAAATCAAGGTGGGCCTCGAATCTTAAGTTTGTTGGGGGGAGGGAATATATTCAAAATGGTAGAAAGATATTTCTTGGTGGAATACCACTTCTGATAACTTAATATTTCAAATCAGGACAACCCATTTTTCTCTTTTTTTATTCTTTAACTCACATTGCGATGGGACATTGCATCAATTGATTCTAGCATGTTTTCCCTATCTATATTTAGAGTGGCAGCGTGAAGGAATTCACCTTTGGAAAAGTTTGTTCATTTTTTGCCCTGAGGTCCAATGTTGGAACTGCTCGGCTCTCATACCACTTGTAACACACTCCAATCCCCAATCACTTGAATCTCATCACCAGATCACAAGAATCTCGTGTTTTGGTTACAAGAAAGGGGTGAGCATTTTTTTTTCTTTTTGTCTGAAGTGAAGCACTAACAAGACTATTGTTAGAAGCAACTTCGCAGGCTGCATTGTCTTCCAGTAAAATTAAGGCCAAAGCGTGAGATGCTATTATCCTATCTAGGGTCCAAGGAAAAATGTCTCAAATGCTCTATAAGAAATGATATAATCTTAGCTCTTTCTTAGCTAGCAAGCAAATCCTTCAAGGCACATGGAGCAACTTAATGCAAGTGGAGGACTTCTCAGCAATAGAAGAAGCTTGTATCCGCTTCTCTTCTTGGTCAATATCCTTTTTGGCTTGTCACCATCTCTTCCTTAGCTAAAGGTTTGGTATTTCCAATGACAAAGCCCATGCCCTAGAAGGTTCATCGTCTTCCTACGAGGACTCTTTTGCACGAGTAATTAGCCATTCCATTGCTGACTCAACCCGATTGGCGTGTACATTCCTTAGGGTTTCTTCTACCTTTCCCCTTTGAGAATCTCATTTCAGCAATCATTGCAATGGTTGAATCATCAAGGGGTGGTATAATAGCTTTCATGGCTGCATTACTGCCTCCTGTAATTTTTGTCATCGACTCATGAATAGACATGCTTCATTATGGGACAAACTGAAGTAATGAATTGCACCCTGTATCTGGGGATACAGGGAAGGTTCCAGACATGGAAAACTACCTCCAAGAGTAGGGACCGTAGTACCTAGGCATGGAAATGATTCCTTCTTAAAGATAGTCTTTTGTTCTTTCTCCCAAGAACTAACTGAGGTGAACCTTGCCCCAAGTAGAATTTCAGAGTAATTGGCATTTGTGCATCTCGCTGTCACTTATATATTTTACAATTTACTTAATTGAGAGCAATAAGCTCAATAGAGAGCATGGGAGGGAGTCAACCCCAAGCTTAATAGGATTAATAAGGCAGACTACAATGGAAAAAAATGTAAAAGATGCACTAATTAAAACATTCTCAATAAACACAACACTCATCCATAAGTAAGCTATCCTACTGTACAAATGACTGATTTGATACAACAACTAGTATTCATATATTTCGAATGTCATGTAGGACACCAACTCAGTATTATAATGCCTAGAAGCCCAGCTTGAGACCAGCTTCAAGTGTAGGATTAATCCCAAACGCATATTAGTACAACAAAAGAGGTTTGTGTGCTATTTAGCCATAGTGCTATTTAGCCATAACATATATGGTTTACTCATTTGGTGAGAGTGTATTGTCTTTTGAAATGATAGGCGATATTTAACCACTCATTGTGCTATTAGTCCATATCAACCTACCATGCATGCTCAAAATTAGAACTTATACAAACATATATTTAACCACTCTTATTTAACCACTCATTGTGCTATTAGTCCATATCAACCTACCATGCATGCTCAAAATTAGAACTTATACAAACAGATATTTAACCACTCGTATTTAACCACTCATTGTGCTATTAGTCCATATCAACCTACCATGCATGCTCAAAATTAGAACTTATACAAACAGATATTTAACCACTCGTATTTAACCACTCATTGTGCTATTAGTCCATATCAACCTACCATGCATGCTCAAAATTAGAACTTATACAAACAGTCCAGGCATGTTTGATTATTATTGTCAATATGTCACTTGGTATTGTGGAATTTTGGTATTGTGGAATTTAGGATGGGAACTGTGACATAGTCAATGATTCTCCCCCCAACCATAGATAGACTGTTATTGCAGTTGTGACCCCCTAGCTCATGAAGATTGTCCCAATGACCAAACATTCCAAGATTCCAAAGATCTAATTTGATCTCCACCCTTTTAGCATAACAACGTTCATGTACAGGGATTCCAGATATCCAATTTGACCTCCACCCTTTTGGCATAACAATGTATAAGTGCAGGGAGTCCACAGATTTAATCTGGCCTCCACTCTTTTAGCATAACAATGTACAAGTGCAAGGAGTCTAGAGATCTAACACAACCTCCACCCTTTTACCATAACTATGTATAGGTGTAGGGATTCCAGAGATCTAATTCGACCTCCACACTTTCAGCGTAACAGTGTACAGGTGCAGGGAGTCCAAAGATCTAATCTGATCCCCACCCTTTTAGCATAATAGTGTACAGGTGCAGGGAGTCCAGAGATCTAATTCGACCTCCACCCTTATGGCATAATAGTGTACAAGTGCAAGGAGTCCAAAGATCTAATACAACGTCCACCCTTTTAGCATAACAATGTATAGGTGCAGGGAGTCAAGAGATCTAATCCGACCTCCTCCCTTCTGGCATAACAATGTACAGGTGCAAGGAGTCCAAAGATCTAATTTGGCCTTCCTGCTTTTAGCATAACAATGTACAGGTGCAGGGAGTCCACAGATCTAATCCGACCTCCACCCTTTTAGCATAACAATGTATAGGTGCAAGCAGTCCAAATATCTAATGCGACCTCCACCCTTTCAGCATAGCAGTGTACAGGTGCAGAGTCTAGAGATATAATCCGACCTCCACCCTTTTAGCATAACAATGTACAGGTGCAGGGAGTCTAGACTTTAGAGATCTAATATGAACTCCACGCTTTTACCATAACAATGTATAGGTGCAGGGATTCCAGAGATCTAATCCGACCTCCACCCTTTTAGCATAACAATGTACAGGTGCAGAGAGTCCAGAGATCTAATCCAACTTCCACCATTTTAGCATAACAATGTTACAGGTGCAGGGAGTCCAAAGATCTAATCTGACCTCCTCCCTTCTGGCATAACAATGTATAGGTGCAAGGAGTCCAGAGATCTAATCCGACCTCTGTGCTTTTAGCATAACAATGTACAGGTGCAGGGAGTCTAGAGATCAAATCTGACCTCCACCCTTTTAGCATAACAATGTACAGGTGCAAGGAGTCCAAATATCTAATCTGACCTCCACCCTTCCGGCATAGTAGTGTACAAGTGGAGGGAGTCCAAAGATATAATCCGCCCTCCACCCTTTTAGCATAACAATGTACAGGTGCATGGAATTTAGAGATCTAATACGAACTCCATGCTTTTACCATAACAATGTATAGGTGCAAGGATTCTAAAGATCTAATCTGACCTCCACCCTTTCAACATAACAATGTATAGGTGTAGGGAGTCCAAAGATCTAATCTGACCTCCACCATTTTAGCATAATAGTGTACAGGTGCATGGAGTCCAGAGATTTAATCCGACCTCCACCCTTCTGGCATAACAGTGTACAAGTGCAAGGAGTCCAAAGATCTAATCCGACCTCCACTCTAATCCGACCTCCACCCTTTTAGCATAACAATGTATAGGTGCATGGAGTTTAGAGATCTAATTCGACCTCGACCCTTCTAGTGTAGCAATGTACAAGTGCAAGGAGTCCAAAGATCTAATCCAACCTCCACCTTTTTAGCATAATAATGTACAGGTGAATGGAGTCCAAAGATCTAATTTGACCTCCTTCCTTCTGGTATAGCAGTGTATAGGTGCAGGGAATCTAGAGATCTAATTCAACCTCCACCCATACGTCATTAAGGGACTCTAGAGGCAAACCGCGTTGTGTTCCATTATTGAATGCTGAGTAATAACTTCCCTTGTTCCTTGCAAAGGAATATCTTCAAACTTGATGTAATATTTTCCAAGGTCTGAGGCAATTTCATATTCTTTCTGGTCAACTTATGAGGTTTCTCAGCCTTTGTTACTATCAACCTTGAGGCCTTTCGACCCTCAACAACTTAGACTAAAGCTTTCCAGGTCTATGGCCTAAATCTTTTCCTTACCTCAGTTGCCCATAATATATGTTTCTTTCTATTTGTAAACTAAGGCATCTTGAGGACTTCGATCCTCCCGTAGACATAAGAATAGAAATATTAGTAGGTGATCATCCTTCTTTCAATTAGATTTTAGGCTAGGGAAGAGCTTGGCCTTCATAGGACAAAAATACTTGGTAGTTTCTCTTCAATGTTTGGTTTCTTGGCCTTCTTCAAGTCTCTGTGGTGGCTTTTCTGACACCATACCTTTGAAACCATGTTGATTTTTCATGACTTTCTAGATTGATAAGTACTTGCAATGATTTCATTAATTTAACTTGTGTTACATTCATCTTTAAGCAATTATACATAGAAAATCTTCAACAGTAAAAAAAATAAAGTAGTAGGATCATAAAGAGAACCAAACAAGAGACACAAAATTTTTAAATTACTTGTGTTACATTCATCATTAAGCAATTATACATAGAAAATCTTCAACAGTAAAAAAAATAAAGCAGTAGGATCATAAAGCGAAAACCAAACAAGAGACACAAAATTTATCTTGCGAAAACCCTAACCAGGGAAAAAGTTAAAAACCCAACAACCTTTTTTGAGATAAAGTTTCCAATTTAACAAGAGTTACAATCTGATTTCCTAGTAAAAAATAAAGTCAAATTGACTAGTAACCAAACCCATGTCAATCCTGGTCAAATGGAGATAAATCTGTCCTCCTGCCTAAAACTTTGGTCTGCTACCCAGAAACTCATCCTACTGCAGAATTTCGGTCCTCTTATTCTCCCTAAGATTCATCCTCTTTCTACCTCAGATCATGTCTCAAATTATGCCTTAGATTTGTCCTTCTTATGATTCGTATTGGATGCCCAAATGGAGAGGACAAATGCCAATATATAGATGTTGAATGAGCTAAATACCTATGTCCCTTCACGGGGGCCGACTTGAAGCCGACCTTACATTTGGAGGCAAAAATTCAAAATTTCTTCTTTTGAAGCCGACTTGGAATCCACATATATTTATCAGGGCTAAAACTTGATTATAAAGACCAACCATAGCAACAAAATTCAACAAATCTTTCATAAGGTTTTTGGTGTCCTTTTAAGATTTCTTATAAGATATTTTGATCTTTATTTAATATTTTATGGTTTAATTTTTGTTTGGTTTAATGGGTGGGAGATAAATGTAGGTCTTAATGGTCCAAGATTCCGCAAATGTATTGGGTAAAGGGGTGAATGTTGCAAATGTTGCGGTGTATCTATCGTCCCATACATGCCTTTCTTTATAGTAAAGGCATCTTACACTATTGGTCATTATAAATACAATGCAATGTAGGTAAAAAGAACATAGAGGATCATTAATGAAACTACTGAAATATCTTCATAAGAGAGACATTATAGTGTAGTGTAGGGACAAAGGTGAAGGTGAGTTTTCTTTTGGTGCAAAATCCATTCATAATTTGCTATAGAATCTTCTCGTTGAAAACACTTTAGTTCTTTTCCCTCACCTATTTAAACTTTATGATTTTTGGTGTTTGAATAAGATGTATCTTTTGGTGCATAAGGTTATTCATATGACATTTTAGTCTTTGAGGTTATTCATAAGACATTTTAGTCTTTGCTTAGGATTTGAGATAAAATATTTTGATCTCTGTTTCATATTTTTCACAATATTTTGTGTGTATTTAATACTTTTCGTAATATTTTCTAGTCTCTATTTAATACCTCTATTTTTTGATGTGCAGGGTTCCCATGGTTGGCGATGGACACTTTTGGGGTTGTAAAGCGTACTCTTGTTTGTCTTGTTATGATTTTCTTGTTTTTTTGTTTTAATTGTTGGTCCTATTTTTTGCTATCATCGTTTGGGGTTGTAAAGCATACTCTTGTTTGTCTTGTTATGTTTTTTCTTTCAATTGCTGGTCGTATTTTTTGCTATTGTTGTTTTTTAAGTTTTTTTTTTTTTTACTGTTGTAGCTCTATCTTTGACTTTATGAGCATGGCCATGCTAATTTGTGGTTTAGTATTTTATTTTTCTTGTGTTTTGATTTATTTTTCTTTTTTTATTCAATGGGTGGAGAAATCAAGGAAGACCTAAACAACCCATAGTGTGGGTTTAGGGATGATGTGGAGTCCATATTGTAGCGGGCAAAGGCGAAGAGGTATATAATTGGGGAATTTACTTGTTTATGGGCAAAGGCAAAAGAGGTATGTATAAGTGGAATTTATTTGTTTGTTACTACATAACTATATGGTTTCATGCCCATTTTAATTTAACTCATTTGTTGGTTCATCAGTATATCATATGCGTCTATTCATGCCAATATTAAATTTAGATGCAATATAGAGCTAGAAAGGTGAATGAACACTGATGAAACTAGTGAATATCTTTTTATCAGGAAGATGTGGAGCACTATAGCAGAAGTAGAAGCAAAGGTAGAAGATGAGTTATCTTTTGGTGCAAGACTCATTTATGTTCTACTATAAAATCCTTAGTTTAGATGTAATGTTCCCGGCCTCCTTACCAATTTGGGTGTTTCATTTGTTGGTCCATCATTATATCATATGCGTCTATTCATGCCCATTTTAAATTTAGATGCAATATAGAGCTAGAAAGGTGAATGAACACTGATGAAACTATTGAATATCTTTTTATCAAGAAGATTTGGAGCACTATAACAAAAGTAGAAGCAAAGGTAGAGGATGAGTTATCTTTTGGTGCAAGATTCATTTATGTTCTACTATAAAATCCTTAGTTTAGATATAATGTTTCCCAGCCTCCTTACCAATTGGGGTGGAGAAATCAAGGAATACCTTAACAACCCATTGTGTAGGTTTAGTGATGATGTGGAGTCCATATTGTAGTGCGCAAAGGCGAAGAGGTATGTAATTTGTTTATGGGCAAAGGCAAAAGAGGTATGTATAAGGGGAATTTACTTGTTTTTTACTACATAATTATATGGTTTCATGCCCATTTTAATTTAACTCATTTATTGCTTCATCATTATATCATTTGTGTTTATTCATGCCCATTTTAAATTTAGATGCAATATAGAGCTAGAAAGGTGAATGAACACTGATGAAACTATTGACTATCTTTTTATCAGGAAGATGTGCAGCACTATAGCAGAAGTAGAAGCAAAGGTATAGGATGCATTATCTTTTGGTGCAAGACTTATTTATGTTCTACTATAAAATCCTCTTAGTTTAGATACAATGTTTCCCAACCTCCTTACCAATTTGGGGTTTATAATTTTTGGTTACTTCTATTAAAATTAGATGCATCTTATATTATTTGTCATTCTCTTATTTATTAAGTGTACAGTGCAAATGCAGGTAAAGAAAGATGGACGAGTAAAGGTGGAGAAGCAATGTTGAAACTTTTGAAATATTTTTATGTAAGAGAGACTTGGAGTGATGTGGGAGAGTTCAAAGGTAGAGTGTGAGTTCTTTTTTGGTTCTAGTATGCATATCTTCTCCTCTTCAATACTATTGTTCTACTCTCCTTCCTTATTGAGGGTTTATGATTTTTGATCATGAAATTTTCAATAAAATGTACTTTTGCATAATATTATTGATAAATTTTTGTCTTGGCTTAAGATTAAGATTTCTCATAATTTCTTTGAATGTCTAGTTAAACTTTAATATTTCTTATAATTTTTTTGTTGTTTGTCTTAAAAATTTTTGGTCTTCATTTAATATTTTATGTTTCGACTTTTGTTGGATTCAGTACGTGGAGATATAGAGGCAGGTGCTATTGATGGTGCAGATTGCATAAGTGCATTAGGTGAAGGGGAAGACTAAGCAAGAGGAGGAGGTGGGTATGGTATCATGTGTGTCCACATTTAAATTAAATGCATTCTATATCATTTGGGATTTATTTATATGGTGAGTGCAATTCAAATCTAGGTAAAGGAAGGTGGAGGAAAAATTTAGTTTTGTGTGCGGGAGACTTGGAGAAGTGTAGGAGAGTGCAAAAGTACAAGGTTAGTTCTCTTTTTAATTCTGACATGGATATTTTCTTGTTTCAATACAATGATTCTACCTCCTCCTTTGTTATTGAGGAATTATGAATTTTTGTTTATGCATAGTTCCATCTATGTTTATTTAAATTTTACTCCTTTGTTATTAAGGAATTATGAATTTTTGTTTATGCATAGTTCCATCTATGTTTATTTAAATTTTACGCATCTTACGTTATTTGTCATTTATCTTGTTATTCACATAATGTAATGCAGGTAATGTAACATAAAAGGTACTAAATAAACTACTAAAATGTCCTTGTGAGGTCGAGATTGCAATTGTCATTTATCTTGTTATTGACATAATGTAATGCAGGTAATGTAACATAAAAGAAATGTCCTTGTGAGGGAGAGATTGCAATGGTGTGCGAAGGTAGAGGTGAGTTCTTTTTGGTGCAAATGTCCATATATGATTTGCTATTACCTATTTATCTATATATGATCTTTCCTCCCTTCCTCCTTACTTATTTAGGATATATGATTTTTTGTTTTGTGTATAGTTCCATCTATGTTTATTTGAAATTTAGACATCTTACATTATTTGTCATTTATCTCATTATTGACATAATGCAATGCAAGTAGTGCAACATAAAATATTACTAATTAAACTACTAAAATGTCCTTGTGAGAGAGAGATTGCAATAGCATGCAAAGGTATAGGTGAGTTCTCTTTTGGTACAAATGTCCATATATGATCTACTATTACCTATATATGATCCTTCTTCCTTACCTATTTAGGGTTTATTTCTTTTAGTCTTTATGTAAAATGTACTTTCTAGTATATAAGATTGCTCATAATATTTTTGGTCATTCTTTGATATTACTCTTAATATTT
>APFE030071353.1:0-10802 GCA_000404065.3 Pinus taeda
TTTTTTTTTAGACAAAGATCGGGTGCTATGTATTAATCTGAAAAAAGAAGGCAGATTGCCATACATGAGATGCTTCAAGAGCATTTTGAAGCCAAGGAATCACAAAAAGGTATCTTTCCTTGGTTCTGACTTTGGTTTGACTGTCCCTAGTACTGCTTATACTACTATAGATTTTTACATACTGCCGGCCCCAAAATTTACATTTGCAAAACATGACTAATCAATCTCAATATGGCTCATCTACCTTGCAGTTGATCCCTCTGGATCCTGGTCAGCTTCGATTGGCTTTGCGCTGGAGGGGGATGTAGTCTTTCTTTTCCATCATATGCTTAAGGATTTCGATCCTTTCTTCTGCATGGCTGCATCTATTGTTTAAACTACTGAACTGCTCATGAAGGGAGTGTACCCTGTGCAAAAAGAGATTCATCTCCGCTCTATATTTTTCATGGAGGATTTTGAATTGTTATTCGAGCCTGGTCTCCAAATGCGCACTTGGTCCTCCAACGCTCTCTGTTGAGCTCGAACTTCTTCAAACTCGGCTTGCAGATCCCTGCAATGGAAACATTGTTCAGGACGCTCCATTGATCCCTTTAACTGATTGTTGGCACTGATCCTTTGTTTGTCTCCTTTCTTCTGAAGATTTATCTTGCTGCTATTAAGAGCAGCAATGCTCTCGGGGATGCTAAGAACTTGGGGATATATACTCGGG
Source organism: Pinus taeda (assembly GCA_000404065.3). Taxonomy (NCBI): domain Eukaryota; kingdom Viridiplantae; phylum Streptophyta; class Pinopsida; order Pinales; family Pinaceae; genus Pinus; species Pinus taeda. The sequence continues at coordinate 710 of APFE030071353.1, forward strand.
CTGACAGAAGCTATCACAGATAGCTTGGTGAAACTCGGCTGCGATTCCGCTCTTTGGCTTACAAAGATAAGCTTCAACTGTGGGGTGTTGAGTCTGCATAACAGGGATATATAAAGAATTTCTCTGAATGCGATGATGGTAGGGGGAGCTGCACATCCCGATGCTCCTCTGTTTCTTCCAACGCATATCTTGACCAAATCTAGTTTTTGATGGCGAGGACGATTTCCTTCTTTGTGAATCCTGGTTCCCATGCTCTGAACTGATTGCCTGATCGGGCTTCTGATGCATTTCCTCTCAACCTTATTTGTTCTGTCCTCTGCTCTGCTAATTTGCCTGCAGTGGCAGATTCTATTGGTTACGGTGCCCCATGTGCTGACTATATGCGCGGTTCTCATGGTAGTGGTTGGGTGGACAAGATATCGTTGCAGCTGAGTTGGCCTTTGGGGCGTTCACAGGCCTTGCTGGCATATTTGTCAGCATCTTTATTGAGACCCCGTAGGATATGATAGTAGCGGGCCTCCTCCAACATGCCGTGTAATATTTGATTCCTGTTGTTGATTTGTTGCAGCAGTGTATTTGGCGAACTCTGTCTTTGCACCATGAGCCGAATTATGATCGCAGAGTCGCCAAAGACATTCACCTTCGTGATTCCCAGCTTGATCAATTGGGTGAGTCCTTGGAACAAGGCCAATCCCTCAGCCCTGTTATTGGAGAGTTCACCCAATCCCCATTCGAAATGCAAGATAGGCTCGCCATTTGCATTGCAGATGAGGCCTCCTGCGCCTGCTAGGCCAGGATTAGACTTTGAGGCACCATCGAAGAACAGGTAGTATCTGTTGCAATTGCTCAGCCAGAGAGCAAATTCTTCTTCCTTAAGCCTCAGTTTCCAAACTATAGTTGGCTCCTTCAAATGCGGATTTTCTTTTTCTAGTTCCTGGGCGCTGATAATGCTACCATGTCCATAATTAATCAAGTTTCTTTCTTTTGTACTGCAATTGCTGAGCTTGATTTTGCTGTGAGTGCGAGTTGTAACAGCTTCCACCGCTAAGCTCTTGGCTTTATGACACATGATTCTAATGTTGTATCCTTTATCTTGAAAAACCTTCTTATTTCTGGCTAACCAGATGCTCCAAAGAAGAGTTAAAGGTATTGTGTTCCATATCCGCTGTGTTAATTTACTCTTCTTGCTTTTCCATGGGCAAAGTTTCTTCCAATTGTAGACTGTTTCTGCTATGGATGGCTTTGGATCCCAATCGACTTCCCCAACTGAAGCCATATCTTTCCAACATTTTACGGCTACTTGGCAATCTATGAACAAATGTTGCATTGTTTCTTCTGCTTGGCAACAATTTGGGCACCTGGAAGGGCCCAGAATGCCCCTTTTTTTTAAGTTTTCAGCTGTTAAGACCTTACCTTTCAAGAGGAGCCAGCTGAAGAATTTTACTTTAGGAGGGGCTTCCGCCTTCCAGACCAATCTCCAATGACTCCAGATGGCCTGTGGAGAGGCACTTTCACATAGATGGTGATACCCTGCTTTAGCTGTATAAAGGGTTCCCGTAGGATCCCAGCGATAGCTGTCTTTTCCCCCTCTTTGAATCGGAGCTTTACTATGCAGATGGCTCTTTAGTGCGAGGAAACTTGTTTCTAATTCCCTTGGATAATCCGGTAGAGTCCAGCCTGTCCATGCTTGAGAGGGATTTCCCCACTGCGCAATTTGAGCTAGGCACCAGATTCCTCTGTTATTTAGCCAGTTTATGGCTGGAATTGCATCTGTGTTGGACCCAATAGGGCGCTGACCTAGAATTCTGTCATTGGAGATACTGATGTTGTTCCCCCCTCCTGGAACTTTTGAGATGTGTTGGATCATAAAGGGAATGATTTTCTTACATAATTTCCAGATGTTGGAGCTGTCTCTGTTGGGGATATTGGTTTCCAGTAGCTGGAGCCTAGTGCTGTTGAGATACTTGGCTTCTAGAACTGATTTCCACCAAGCTGTGTCCCCTGTAATTAGCCTCCAAACAATTTTAGCCCCAAGAGCTAAATTCAATAGTTTTGGAGACCTTATTCCAAGTCCTCCTTTTTCCTGGGGTTGGATGACATTCTTCCAGCTAACCAAGTTGAACTTTTTCTTCTCCGTTTTCCCTCCTTGCCAGAGGAAGTGTCTAAGAGCCTTTTCCAATTTATGATGGAAGGTCATTGGAGCTTGTATCAATGAAAAGCGATAGATGGGAAGAGAGATCAAACCTGATTTTAGAAGAACGAGGCGTCCTGCTGGGTTCAGCCACATAGATCCCCATTGCTGGATTTTCCTTTTGATTTTGTCAAGGATTTCGTTCCAAGTTTCGGTCTTCAGAGGTCCCATACTCACCGGCATCCCTAGATAGGTGAAGTGGCTCCAATCTAGCTTATATGAGACCCCTAATATGTTTGCAATGTTGTGAATGGTGTGAGTTGTTGCATTCCATCCATAGATGCAGCTTTTAACTTGATTAACTTTTCCTCCAGAATAGTCCATGAATTGATCCAGGATCTTTTTGAAGCGCCTTGCAATGGTGTTCGAGGCTCCTCCCATCAAGAGGGTGTCATCTGCGAATTGGGAATGGTTGATATTTTTTGTGCCCTGCTCGAATTGGATGCCTGTGATTAGGCCTATTCTTCGATTGTAGTCCAAGGCTTTGCTAAGGGATTCAGCCATAAGAATAAATAAATAAGGGGACAGGGGGCAGCCTTGCCTGAGACCTCGGGAGGATTGAAAGGCTGCACAAGGTCTTCCATTCACCAGAGGGGAAATCCAGGGGTTAGAGATGCATGCTTTGATCATGTTAATGAAGGAGGTATTGAATCCCATTTTGTGCAGTACAGCAAACAGAAAGGAGTGTCTGACCCTATCAAAGGCATTGGCAAGATCTAGTTTTAGGATAAATCCTTTTTCCTTTCGACTAATAGTAGAATGGATGGCTTCTTGAACGAGAAGAATGGAGTCAGATATGTGTCTATTGGCTAGAAAATCTCCCTGATTTTCTGAGATTAAGGAGGAGAGAAGAGGCTTGAGTCTTGAAGACAAAATTTTTGTAATTATTTTGTAAGCAGAATTGCATAAGGATATGGGCGGAATCTAGAGAAGGTAGTGGGCCTGTTCTCTTTTGGGATTAGAGCTAAATAAGTTGAGTTGGTGTAACCCCCTAATTTGCCTTTCCGAAGGACCCAGCGTATCATCTTTAGGAGGTCCTTTTTGATCATCGGCCAGTATTCTCTGTAAAAACTGATTGGGAACCCGTCAGGACCTGGAGCTTTGTCCGGGTGGAGGCTCCAGATGGCCTTTTGGACTTCTTCCTCTTCAACTTCTTGGGTGAGCTTGCTGTTCATTCCTTGAGTGACTTCTCTAGTCATGTGTTGAAGTAAACTTGAGTAATCCTCCTCGCTTTTGTCCTCTGTTAGGAGATTTTTGAAGTGGGAGGTTGCAGCTGCTTTTATGGAGTCCTGGGTCTCGTAGCTGTTCCCTTCACTGTCTTTAATTGTGCTAACTGTATTCCTTGCCTTCCTGACTGTAGCTTGTTTATGAAAGTAGGAGGTGTTTTTATCTCCTTCACGCAGCCATATCTGTCTTGATTTTAACCTCCATTTGATCTCCTCATCTCTAGCTGTTTGTCGCAGCTGAGTATACAATCTTATCTCTTCTTGTTTTGCTTGCTGGGTAAGTCCTACCACTTCAATACTTTGTTGTATTACCTCGAGGTTTTTTTTGATGTCCTTTTTTAATAACTCGGGTTCCTGGTAGTTGGTCTTTGCCCATGACTTAAGGGCCTGCCTTGTTTGCTTCAGCTTTGTTTCCCAAATGTATATTGGGGAGCCTTCCACATGCTGTAACCAAGCTTGCTTCACCGTTTCTCGAGCTGCAGAGATTTGGTTCCAAAGGGAGGAATATTTAAAGGGGAGGGGTCCGAGTTGGCTATGACTTTGCAAGGTAAGGGTGATTGGATAATGGTCCGAAGCGGAGATATTGAGGATGTCTGACTGACCGTTGGAGAAGGAGGATAGAAAGGCGATATTAATGAGGAAACGGTCAAGCCTTTCCATAATATTACCGGCTCCTAATCGCCTATTGCTCCAGGTGTACCTTCGGTTCTTGGGCTTTATATCGACCAAATCCTTCTCCTGCATGATGTGCTCAAGCCGGTTTCTGAAAGGATCTGCGCTGAAGTTTCCTCCTCTTTTCTCATTGGAGTGCATGACCAAGTTTAAATCCCCTGCTAAAATAAGGTTGTTATCATGGTCTTCTTCTAAGTCTGCCTCCAGAGTGTTCCAGCATACTTCTTTTTCCCTGTAGTGGTTCGGTGAATAGATGTTGTATATTTTAATCTCAGTTCCATTGTCCTTGCTTTCCAATTTTACACTTATCCAGTTCTGTTGAGTTTTGATGAAGTTGCAGCTCCATTTGTTGTTGTCCCACATTGTTAGAATGCCTCCTGAGGCTCCTCTTGCTTCACTGGTGCAGCCATAGTACTGCTTTTGTTGATCAATGAGTCTGCTGATTTCGGACTGATCGAGCTTTGTCTCTTGGATAAGGATAATATCGGGCTTTTCACTTTGGATTAGCTCCTTGAGGGCCGCTTTTTTGGAGGGGTGCCCTAATCCCCTGCTGTTCCAAGACAGCATTTTCATCATGATTTACCGGTGGTGTGAAGAGGTGCTCGCCTCTCTTTGCCTTTGTTGTTATTTTCCTTGTCCGAGATTCCTAGGATGTAGGTTTCTATCGGCGTCTGAGATCCCATTGCTATATCTTTCTGTGCGCTTTCTTCTCTCTGCTGTTTAGCCGACTTCCTACCTGGCCCATGCTTTTTTGGAATATCGCTGGATGCGCCATGGTCCTTTGATGAGCTTCTAGTGATCCTTGTTGATGTGGTATCGGGGGAGGGCTGAGAGGGATGAGGGGATGAGGGATGGAGATGCTGATCAGATGAGGGTGGCTCCTGTAGGCTTCAGTGTTCAGGTTCTTCTTCAGAGAGGGTTGCGAAAGGGTTGGAAGAAGGAGGGATGGAGGGATCTGAGGGTCGAGGGGGGGAGGAGGGGAAATGAGGAGGGGGCTGCTGAGAGGACGAGGAGGGGTGTTGATGGGATGAATGAGGATGGGAAGGTTGATGTTGGGATGGTCCCGGGGTTTCAGATTCTGTTTGCTTAAGGGATGAAGTCGTTTTTTTCCTTTTTACCGTTTCCCATTGCCCCTCTTGCTCTGTTGATTCTACATTTATAAGTTTGGGGCATCTATTAGCAAAATGTCCGTATTCGTGACATACCTTGCATTTGAAGGGTATCTGTTCGTAGTCCAGCTGTTGAATATGGCACCAGTCGTCCACTTTCAGTTTGATTGCTTCCGGTAGTCTGCGACCCAGATCAACTTCAACACATATTCGCGCACAGGCTTGCATATTGTCCTTGGGTTCACTGCGATCTATATATTTTCCAACCGCGTTTCCTATTGCCTTGACCGAATCGTCGCCCCAGCAGTGGAGAGGAAGATGGGGAAGCCTGACCCAGACAGGAACGACACTCGGAATGTCTAGTTCTGGATCGAAATCCGGGGTCCATTTGTTGAGATAGAGACCCCTGGAATCCATGAAGTAAGGCCCGTTTCTGAATATCAGGTCCTTGTCCTCCTTAGTTTCAAAATGAAAGGTGTAGTATCCTCTGCCACAGAACCTTATTGATATTTTCCCTTGAATCTTGTCTGCCCAGTTTCGCTCAACCCACCTTTGCACAGTTTTGGGTGAGGGCCATAGTCCTGTAAATTGGCTGATTAATCCTTTCTCAGCTAGTGAGATAGCTGCCATGCGAGGAATGGTCGGAGGCAAAAGAACTTCCTGTAACACATCTAGTTTTTTAACGAACTTGGTTGCCGTTGGTCTTGGTCTTTGCTGTGGCAGAGATTTAATCAGATTTGAAAAGGCTTGTTGCAGTGCTGGATCCCCCCCTGGCGGATCCGGGGGATCCATGAGTCTGATCGAGAGAGCAGCAGCGGAAGTGGGTTCAGGCCGAGGGCAGGCTCAGGCGCACGCGCGCGCAAAGCAGCAGCAGCCAACACCTAGTTTTTTTTTCCTGCGGCCTCTAATTACTATCCTTCCTAAAATAATTGTGAATTATTCATTTATCCTGTGATCCATATCGTTATTCCTAAGAAATTTTTCAGTTATAATAACATCAGAACTAATTTCTGAACTCAGACCACTTGACAAACAATAATAATAATAATATTCAAATTATTGTTCCCAGATGAATCTGGTTTCACAAACAAAAAAGTCTCATACGCCAATTTAATACCAACTTGATTGTGACCTTACGTTACAACAATAATTTCTGAATTTAGGCTTATGTGATCCATATCTTTATTACTAAGAAATTTTTTAGTTATAATAACAACAGAACTAATTTGTCGACACAGTACGAACGATCCAGTGTGGTTCATTGTCAAGACAAGATGGAGAATCAGATCTTGGCAAGAGATTAAATAGAGAGAGTGTGATGTAGAGACAAATCATCAAGACAAGATGGAGAATCATATCTTGGCAATAGATTAAATAGAAAGAGTGTGATGTAGAGACAATTAACTCTAAGAGTTAGAATGTAACCATTAATTTTGAATGAAGAGAAATGATTTATTAATAAGGAATATTTTCATAAATTAAATAATAATAATAATAATATAAATAAAAAAAATAAAGTAAAATAAAATAAAAAGGGGACCAACCTATTATAGATTAAACAAATAATGGTCAAAATTAATTAACAAAGAATCAATGGAATAAATGAGGTTGAGAATTAACAACAAACTAAAGGGGAGAAATCAAGGTCAACACTAATAAATAAATTAAAAATAACAACTAATCCTTGTTGAAATGAAGGAATAATATAACTATCAAAAGAGAAAGTGAAGATTCCCCTATGGGGGTGACAAACTTCAAGATACATTTGACATGTGTGCAATGAATATTTCCATAAGGATGCAGGGAAGGAGGTCAGATTTTTGGTCCTTTGATTGTGTAAGGTGTAAGGTGAGGGGATCGATGTAGTGTTCAAGCCTTCATTCCTCATTTGCGGGAATGTGTGCTGGTAAGTTCAGTGGGTTAATGACAAACATCGAGGTCGTGGAAGGTTATATTGCGTCGACAATGGGGAGGCTGTTAGTTTTTGGTTTAAGCAATGTTAGTCTGTCTCGATTATTCGGCTCGTGGGTAGTCTGGGAGTGGTGGAGAAAACGTCGTTGTTGTTTCCTCCTCCACGAAAGGTTTGCTAAAGCTTCAAGTTCTTTTGTCAGTGCTTGTTTCCTCGCTTCTATCAGCGGATTGATGGAAATTGGCATGGTAAGTTGGTCCGTCTTTGCGTCCCTTCTTGTGCTGCTTGATAGCTTTTTCCCCGAGTGTTTTCTGTAGTTGGGATGGTGTTTGGGTCTTTTCTTTGCCGGTAATTTTTTGGTTTTTTCTCTTTATGAGGTCTTACCTGAGGATTCTAAGATTCATCACTGAGTGAGTAACAATTGGTCTCAGAGGTTGTAGGGAGGTTTGGTGGGTGTCGTTTCAGCTCCTATTTGGCTTAGGTTTGGCTCTCGTCTCTCTATGCTTAGGTGCCAAGGCCTTGTCCCCGTGCCTCTATTCCTAGGAGCTTCCCTCATCAGTGGACTAGAAGAACCATTAGGCTGGTTGGCGTGGTTCTTGTCTTTGGGTGCCCTCGCCTCCCTCCTTGTGGGAGAGTGGTGGCTATCAGTTCTAGGGGGAAGGCTCTTACAGGCTAATCTGGTGTGGGTGTCTGGTTCCCTTTGGTTCTCAGCTTGTCAAGAGGTTTTTCAGATCATTGTTGGCCCTGTCTCGGGAGTGTCTTCTTTGGCTTTTGATATGTGACCTATGCCACATAATTCGCGTGCCTAACCCATGAAAAGTGGAGCTTCGCCAGTCAGGGTGGTTCCAGCGTCGAGCAGAAGATGGTGCTGGGGGGTAGGGCTGTGGAGAGACCCACATGGGGTGGGTGTGCTGCTAGGTGATCCAAGTGGGTATTGGTGGCCACCTACCAATTCCAGTTGGACCCCCACCATTGCTTCTTTCAGTTTTTCAGTTTCCTTGATTGTAGCACAGTTTACTATTTTTAGCAATTTTTTGGGTTCTAAACTTCTAGAGCTGTTTTGAGGCCCTAAACGACGTTTTTTTAGAAATCTACGACCATCGATTTTTTTTTTATCTAAAATCGTCTTTTCCGATGTATTCCTCGGAGAGATCTTTCCAATGGGATATCATGCGTCTCAAACAGAGATAATATGACCAAGTCGTGACCTCGGGAAGTTGGTTGTCCAACTCATTCCAATGGGACCCATAAACTCTTGGTGTTACATCTCCTCGTGTTAGGGTTTTGGTTTTTTAGGATTTTCTCTTATTGTTCAATAATAAAAAGGTCCTTGAGCCTCATTGTAAGGCAGTTCGGAGGCACATAGCTGCCACATCTCTTCTCAGAGATAAACTACCATTGCCCTAGCTGGTTTATTTCCATTCCTGTTTGTAAGCATATTTCAGTATTTTACATTAATTAAATGAAGTATTATTTCCGCTTCATCTCTGTGTTTATGGTTATCTTTGTAATTTGTTGCATTCCTGTTTAAATCTAGATCAGTGGTATCAGAGTGGTCTACTTTTTTTTCTCTATTTTTCTTTGCATGTCCCCAATGAGGTCGGGATATAAGGAGTTAGGGCTTGAACTGGTCGAACCTTTGCAAGACCAGCCCCACAAATCCCGATGGCCTCCCATGGCAGATGAAAAGAAAGAAGAGGGGGTAGGAGATCCTATCAAAATCTTGCTCGAAGAAGCCCTCAAGAGACAAAGGAATGCGATGATGGAAAACTTTGCCCAAATCCTTTAACGGCTACCTAGGGGCGATGCATCGGCTTCCAACAGCTACTCTGGAAATGCCACACTATTTACGGTACAAGTTAATTTTGAAATCCCCATATTCGAGGGTCAAATAGACGCAGATGTCATCGATAAATGGTTAAATTTGCTAGAGGGTTATTTTTTTATTCATGATTTTTCCCGGGAAAAGATTATTTTCGCTCTTCTCAAAGCAGCCCCCCACGTCAAGGATTGGTTGGAAACCTACTGTGAGCAGAAGGATGAAAGTACAAGCTAAATATTTTCAGTTGCACCGACTTGGAATTCGTTCCAGGATGCCATCAAGGAGCAGTACTACCCTGTCGGAAGCTATGAGGATCAATACATAAAGTGGACCACGTTGCGGCAAGGAAGGGACCAAGACATGTCAGAGTTTACTAATATTTTACATACCCTTCGCACAAAGTTGGGTATCAAGGATACAGAGCAGCATTTGGCACTCAAATATTGTGGCTGCCTGCTGTTGAAGGCCCCGAAAATCGGGTCGACAACAAGGGGGATACCTGCCCGGTCCGGACCTTGGTTGGCAGCTCCTTATTCGTTTGGTATAGCGGGTTCGACTAGGGATATGGGACCAGTTTCCCAATTCAGTGTGTGTGTGTGAGAGAAAGATGGGTGTTTTTGTTCTAAATGGAATACTTCTATCTAATCTAATGCTATGCTATTTTATTCTAATAAACAGAAAAATATCGAAATTTATGCTAACCCGGGGTGTGATCTTTCTTCTATGCGATCTAAGAAGATTTCAAACAATAACTGGTAATAAAGATCATTCAGCTATCATAAGAAAAGAATTCGATAAAGATGAGCTAATTCATATAAGAAGTTAGACGAAACAGTTGTTAAAACTTATCGCATAAATAAGTTATTCATACACTAAACATAAACAAATAGTTATCACCGTACAAAAGTGCCAAATAATAACTCAGACATCCATGTTGTAATATATAAATAACTGAAAACTGAATATCACTTTAACGCATAAGCAGAAATGGTTACGAGATAAAAGTACCATTTATAACTAGTCCTACTCATGAGCTTCAAGCAACAATTGATTTATCTCTCCTTGATTTAACATCCACTAAGAGTACAAAAGTGCAACATCAGTAGCAAATATCAAATGAAAATATCAAATAAACCATGTTCCATTCATTCACCAAAACCTCCT
>APFE030071354.1:0-48180 GCA_000404065.3 Pinus taeda
TGCTTGTCTTTCTGCTGTTCTGATTTTGCTGAAGAGCTACCTGGTATGTGTGCCAAACTGCTGCCTCTTTCTCCTTCTTGTCCAGAAATCTCCCTTGCTCTCTTGCTCTCCTTCTCCCAATCTGCTCATAAAAGAATGAATGATCTTTTCCTCCTTTTCCTCCTTTAATATAACTCCAAGTGACTTTTGGGTGATCCAAGTGACTTTTGGGTGATCTCTAAATCCAATGGCTGAAATAGATTTAGATCAATGGCTGAGATTAAATGCACATTAAATCTCACTTTCTATTTTTTAATTCACCCCACTTTAATAAAGACCCACTTAGTCATTTATTTCCAAAGTCACTTTTCCTTTCTAATTTACATTAACTTTATTAAAGTCACTTTAAAATTAGACTTTAGTAACTTTATCACTTAAAGTCATTTTTAAATTAGATTTTAACTTTATAAAAAATTATAAAGTCACTTTAGGAGAAAAATTAAAATATTTTGGACACTTTTCCCTAGGCCAAAGATCAAAGCCTAAGGGAACCACCTGTCCTCCGGTACCAAATTTCAACACATTTTCCTTTACGTGTTTCTGAATTTCATTTTCATCCATGACAAGAGTATCCCGGTTTTCCAAGATCTGAAATTTGTAGCACCATCCAACCTGTCTTCTACTTTGAGATTGCGCGCACCATCTTGAAATAATATATGAGTTTGCATAACTTGCTGAACATTGTATTATGAGGCTGAAATCAATGGCTGATCGTCAACAAACCTTTGATACCATGTTGAAATTCTATGGCAAGTGTAGTAGATTACAAATTTCTGATTTGATAATTACTTCCTAATGATTTTTAAATAGTATTTCTCATGCCACTGGTATCATTAAATAATTATACACAGAAAATGTCAAAAATAAATGGAGTTGAAACAATAAAGATCGTAGAAAGACAACCGTGCACAATAGACAATATTTTTACCCTGGGAAACCCATCCTTGGGAGAATACCCAACAATCTTTTCTAGAGGAGAAATTGTCTTTTCAGCAATGTTTATAAGTCAGAAATTTTATCTAGAAATCTGTGCCAATAATACAAGTCAAATACTAGTCAAACTCGGTCAAATTGCTGCAAGTCAATGTTGGTCAAACTAGTCAAAGCTCAACTTTGGTCAAATGTCAACTTGTTGTCAACTCGAACCTGCTGTCAACTCGGCCTTGCGATCAACTCACATGTGCAGTTGCGATCAACTCAACTTGTGGTCAATTCACACATGTGGTCAAACCCTCTAGTCAATTCTTGGTCAAATAGTCATGATTAACCTCAATCAAACTTGGTCAAAACACTCGGCCAACCCTCACATGTGTGATTGTCAAAGTTGGTCAAAACTTGTTTGTACGGATCATATGTGCGACCTCCAAGTGCAAGGATGAAATGATGAAGAGAGATGATAGATGAACCTTAGCAAACATATTTCTCCTTCAGCTAAATTTTTCCTCCACCAGAAAAGTTCGAATGAGCTTGCTATGTTGATGATTTATCTCCTCACATGCTTGTCTATTTATATAGAGCTCTAATGTTGAGTGGAGACCCATAAAGATGCACCTCATCACAAGAAACCCCTTCACTTATGGAGCCTATATTACAACTCAACATTAGGCTAGAATTGTTTATTCCACTAATGGGTAAAAACCCCATTGCATAAACAAATCAAACCCACTCTGTAAAAGAAATAGATCACTCCATTTGGGAACATGCAATGTGAGCATCGTGGGCCAATCTCCCCTAGCCAAATCAGCATGGCCCCATGGGAGAAACACTGCCTCTGGGCCATTCACACCTAGTCAAATCAACATGACCTCGTGGGAGAATGCTTGCAAGATGTAGAAAGAACAATTTTTTTTTTTTTTTTGTTTTTTCGGGGTTGGAGGGGGGTTGGAGGGGGTTGGTAGGTGTAAATTTCCCCCTTGGTGACTGTTGTCCTATGCTTCTTCATTAAATAAATTAGATCTTGAATTTACTCAATAACATAAGTAAAAAACTTGAGCGTGCATCATTCACACAAATTGCTGGAAAATACAACAGAAGCATAAAACACGAAACATGGAATATGTCCTTCAAATTCGCTTATCATTAATGACTCAAATCTTATATGGAAACCTCAAAAATGAGGTTTATTACTTGCTGAATGAGAACACTGAAAAACGTGTCTGAGAAACCTCTCATATATTTTATGTTTGTACAATTGTACAAACTTGTCTGTACAATTATACGAATCCATATGTCTTATATCCATATCATTATTTGGAATTTACTGCTGGGCTAGATTTGCAACCTAATCATTGTTGGGCTGCGCTTCTCACTGTTGCACTGTTTTCTACTTTCCTCAGCCTCTTTCTTCGCCTTCAAATGAAATTGTCTTCATGAAGAGTCAATGTGTCTTTTCCCTCTACCTTGTCTTGCCTTCATAGTTTTAGTGGAGAATCTATTTTTAAGATAACTCCTAGTCTAAGTACAATTTTGGACTTAATTTCTAAAATAAAACACACTTTTTTACTAAAGTGAATGACAAAATATAATTTCTTTTCCAAAATTAGAATTATTTTTCGAAAATAACTTTTTCAAAAATATCTTGAACTACTTCTCACATGTGCAAACTGAACATGTGCAGAAGTTCCTATCCGAGCTGTAATTCTCAACACTCCTGCTTAGTGAGGAAGGAGTTTTAGGCCAATCTAATTTTGTCCTTTAATGCCTCAAACTTTTCTTTCGCTAAGGGCTTGGTTAGAATATCAACAATGTGTTGATTTGTGGGTACATATTGGAGCTTCACTGCTCCCTTCTAAATTTTGTCTTGAATGAAGTGATACTTGATCTCTATGTGCTTGGACTTGTCATGGAAAGTTGGATTCTCAAAGAGTTTGATGTAACTCTGACTATCATAATAGATAATCGTGGGATCCGACTCTTGATCAAATAAACATGCAAGAAACTTGCGATTCCATATGACCTCACAACATGGTGTACTAGCCGCCATTTACTCTGCCTCCATTGAGCTACGTGTGCTGAATTTTGTAGCTGCGGAAGGTCTTCTAGCTTGGTTTCTTAGCTAGGAAGACCTTGTTTGCCTCTTTAGGAGTTTTCATGCAACATGCAAGGCATGCATGAGTGTTGCATACGACACGAAGAGTATGCATGAGGGTTGCATGCAACATGCAAGGTATGCATGAAGGCTGCACGAGACATGCAAGACATGCAAGCTATTTTTAGATTCTTTCTCATGTTTAGGAAAAGAAGGCCTAAGAAAAGTAAGTTAATTTAAGTGACTTATCTTTAGCAACTCACGATTTAATCTCAATCGTCAATTTAGGCCTTAATGAAGTTATAAATTGAGCCTAAGGGAAGAGACTAAGATACACAATCATAGTTGAGGGCTTGAGTGAGTGATTTGCTAAGTGAGAAGGCTCGAATTGACCAAGGAGATTCAAGAGGATGCTAAGGAGATTTCAGGAGGAAATCTACAAGTCGAATTCCCAGGCAGTGAGAGGTTTTGCTTGAGCTTAATTTCTTAGTAAGAGGATGAGTTACAGGCCTTCTTATCGGCTATAATTTCGTGTGCATTTCTCTGAGTTTGACCCATATTTTTTGAATTAATAAAATTTTTAAAAGGGCTCTGTGGGTGAATTTTTCTTCTATGCTTGTTATTGATTTCTCACTTATTTTTACAACAAATTTGCCTCTTAATTATCAACGTAATTCACCATAACTTGTCCACCAAGCGTCAATAGTGAATAAGATAAAAGTAAGAGAACACATTGTTTGAAACAAAGAAAAAAAGGGACTTTCAAATTTGAAACAAAATGTAGTTTACTACGCATTCTAGTCTTCTTATCTTGAATAATGATGTCAAAGCTAAATGTTCCAGTGTCTATCATATTTATATCCATTTCTTGAGAAATCTTTGAGTGTTCATTGTGAAAATTTCTAAATAGAAATCCTACTGCAGTGATTAATATTATTTCTTCTACTTATTATCTCAAAAATAAGTTATTCACAATATTCTTACGACAAATATTGAAAATATATTCTACTGCAATCTTCACAATTAAAACATTGCAGAAAGTAAATGTAAGGAAAAATACTGGCACAAATACAATCACAATGACAGTTATTTTTGGACAATCGTTCTCGGAAAAACCCAATGTGGGAAAACTGGTGCATCAGATGAGGGTTTTATTATTCTTCAACAAATTCTCATGTACAAATTACAACTAGCAAGATAGGAATGAGAAATTTTATAGACAATTATTGACTAATTTCTACTCCAAGTGAAACACTTCTTCTTCCCCGGAATCCTTCTGATCCTCTCTGTGTCAAACTGCTCTCCTTGGCTCAGCATCAAGCTGCCCATGCAGGCTCTGCGTCAAACTGCCTTTGCATTGCCTCTTTCTGCGTCACCCTGTTCCTGCTCTGCGTCTTGCTGCCTTGCACTCTTTGAATATGCTGATGCCCTCTCTTCCTTTCTCACCTGTAACTCTCCCTCTAATTCGATTTTCTCTTGCCGAACTTCGACCAGTGAGAAAATCGATCTTACTCGGGTAACTAAGTATCTACCTCTGGTGTGTTCTTCAAGTGCCCATCAAGTCTCCTCTTATAATCCTCTTGTTAATCAATCAACGACCCATATTAGATTCTAATCAATGGTTAGGATCATTTGACTTGATCTCTGCCTTCTTCTAGAAGTTCCACCCAAAGTTTAGATTAATACCCATTAATTATCTTAATTTCCTAAGTTTAGACTTAGGATCCCACTAAAAATAATTAATTATTTTAATAAAACTGTTTCCGAGTGGAATTTCCCAAAACGAGTTTTGGTTATTGGAGAATGCATGTGTCTAAGCCTTTTGCAAATTTTGAGGCCTAGAGCACATCCAATGCGACTCCAAATCAACACTCCTTCTTAGCGAGGAATTCGCTCTAGCAATACACTGCTATTGCATATTGCTCTGACTCTGAAGCATCGTCCTTTACACTGCTGATGACTGACATATTGTCCACCAACTACTGCGCTGCTACTGTAATTGTATTGTTGTTGGCACTGTCACTGCCAACACTACATCCATACTACAACTCCCTCTGAATGTCTGCATCTGTGCCGCTGCTAGCATTGCCATTGACAATTGTCCCTGCACTGCAAACTGTTACTGCTACTAAAACGGATTTTCTATCATAACCATCTGCTCTCTGAACTGAGTGAACTTAGCTCTACTGAGAGCCTTTGTGAGTATATTGACCACCTTCTCTCCTATGGGGACATATTGTAGCTGTACTGCCCCACACTGAACACAGTCTCTGATAAAGTGACAACGGATATCTATATGTTTTGACTGATCATGAAACACTAGATTCTCAGAGAGTTTGATACAACTCTGATTATCGTAGTAAACCTTGGTCGCTTCCATCCTTTTTCTGAATAAGCTCACAAGCAATTTTCTGAGCCATATGGCTTCGCACATAGCTGTGCTGGCTGTTGATTTTGGGTAGCATCGGATGTGATTTAGCTCCGAAATATTGTGGAGGGGCTAATGTTCATGAGTTCTCCAAGACCCAGAAATCGTTTGGAGAAATTCCACCAGGATGATGAGTCATTAAAATAATTAATATCTTTAATGGGTTCTGAAGTCTAAACTTAGGAAAATAAAAATATTAATGGGTATTAATAAAGATGTAGGTGAGAAGCTTCTGAGAGATGAGGATCAAGTCTGTTTTAAATTTTAATCTTAGCCGTTGATTAAAGACGTAATCTCGGTCGTTGATTCAGGAACAGGAAAAGTATGAGAGAAGACTTGAGAGTCATTTGGAGACACACTGGGCAAATACTCAGTAACCCGAGGGAAATCGATTCTCAAGGAGAAGAAGTTCGATTTCAGAGGGAGAGTAGCAGGGTGAGGGAAGAGGAGGGTATCAACAGTAGTCTAAGACAGAGGAAGAGGTGACGCAGAGGGTTTGAGAGAACACAGAGGGAAGATCAGTGAGATAGCGTAGCTGGAGACGCAGTCCTCACACAGGCTGACGTAGAAGTGACGCAGAGGAGGGTAGAGGGTCTCCAGGGTGTTAGAACTTCTCCAGGAGGAGGAGAAAAATTGTCTCAGGTGTTTTCTCTTAGAAGTGTCTCAATATTCTGTAGAATCTTTCTGTCTAAAGAGATTTTGTGCTGAAGATTAATAAATAAACCCTCATCTGCTGCACTCGTTTCCTCGCATTGGGTTTTTCTGGGGACAATTGTCCAAAAATAACTGTGTTGATGTGATTGATTCTTGTGCTTGCCTATCATTGTTATTTTTCTCTATGCTATTATGTGATAACTGCAGTAGAATTTATTTTAATGTTTACTGAAGGGTTTTGTAAATAACTTATTGTGGAAAATAAGTAGGAGGAATAAATCAGTTACTGCAGTAGAATTTCGTGTTCGAAATTTTCACATGGTATTAGAGTGGAGATCAGGCAATAGGGTTAAAGAATCTACTATGAGTCAGGAGCATGATGCCGGGGCATCAACTCAGAGGGACTCATGTAGATCTCCAGAGAAAGAAGAGAGCACGAAGAACATGGGTCATGATTATTCTATGTTAGCTTCCAGACTGGAAGAAGAAGTCCCTTGCCTAGCGAGTTCTACCTCCTTTGAGGTTTGGTATATAGATAGTGGAGCTTCCTGCCATATGACAGGAATACGAGAATGTTTTTTGAATTATCATGAAGAAAGGATGAACTTCCAGATCACCATGGGAAATAAGTCAAAATGTACCCCCATAGGAAGAGGTACTGTAGTCTTTCAAACAAAAGTAGGGGATCGGCTTCGAGCAACCAATGTGATGCATGTGCCAGGATTGGGGATGAACTTACTCTTTGTATCTCAGCTTCAAAACAAGGGCTATGATGTTTTCTTCATTAAGGAGAAGTTATATGTCAAACACCCGAGTTGGAAAAAGAAGGCCCAGGTTGGAGTCAGAAGTAACAGGCTGTATAAATTACAGAGAGAATCTCCAATGACATTGATAGGCAGCAGTGGGGAAAAAAATTTGAATGAACTATGGCACAGGAGGATGGGACACTTGCACCATGGGGCTTTAAGAATTTTCGGAAGAACAGTAACAAGAGTTCCAGAGTTGAGTACCAAACGAGATGATGTGTGCAAAGGGTGCGCACTAGGCAAGTACGCCAAAGCGACATTTTCCAGAAGTAACAATAGGGCTAAGTGTGTTCTAGGATTGATACACTCAGATATCTGTGGACCCATGTCCACAAAATCTCTTAGTGGTGCCGAATACTTCGTCACCTTCATTGATGACCATTCTAGAAAGACTTGGATCTACTTTCTAAAAACCAAAGATGAGGTTTTTAGTCAATTAAAAGAGTTCAAGGTTCTAGTTGAGAATCTGACAAGAAAGAAGATAAAGATATTGCGCTCAGACAATGGTGGAGAATACATCGACAAGGACTTCAATGATTTTTGATGAAGGGAAGGCATTAGAAGGGAGTGGACAACTCCCTATAATTCGGAGCAGAATGGAGTAGCATAAAATTTAAAGGAAGAACAGGACTATTGTTGAAGCAGCGAGGGCAATGTGGTATGATTAGGATATGCCTAAGTTTCTATGGGCAGAAGCATGCAACACAACTGTTTATGTCCAAAATAGGACTCCTCATAGGGCATTAGGTAAGGTTACTCCAGAGAGTGTCTTCACCGGTAAGAAGCCTGAAGTGAGTCATTTTAGGATATTTGGGAGTTTGGCATACTGTCATATACCCGTAGAAAAGAGGAAGAAATTGGATCATACTACGGAGAAAGGATATCTTGTGCGATATAGCGAGAATGCTAAGGAATATAGAGTCTATCTTCCGGGGAATAGGAAGATTGTAATTCGATAGGATGTAAAGCGCATGGAGGACAGAGATTTCAAGGAATCCCGAGAAATACCTTCCAAAGAGCAATCCAAGGATGATCCATTGGTCCAACCACTTTGACTAGTAGAAACTAGCACCGGTATTTCTCCTAAAGGCAAAACTCCAGAGGTATCACAACAGGTGGAGTCTCAGGAAGAGGAGGAACAGATAAACATACCAACTACCAGTGGAAGAACGAGCCGAGAACTTTGACAAATACTACGAGATGCAGAGGATTTCGCCAGTGCACCCAGGAACGAGAAAAGGGAGCGTAGACAGCCAGACAGATACTAAGCCTTGGTGGCTCAGGTTGGAGAACCCTCTAGTTTTCAATAGGTCGTTCAGCGTGAAGTATGGGTAGATGCTATGGTGGAGGAATACAATTCCATAATGGTCAATGATGTCTAAGAAGTGGTACCTAGGCCTCAAGACAGGTTAGTTGTAGGTTCGAGATGGCTCTAAAAAGTCAAATATGCTGCAGACGACAGTGTGGAAAAATACAAAGCCAGGTTTGTGGCTAAGGAGTATGCTCAGAAGGAAGGGATAAACTACGAAGAAACCTTCACTCCAATAGCCAGGTATACTTCTATTAGATCCATGATATCCCTTGCAGAGCAAATGGGGTGGGAGATTCACCAGATGGATGTCAAGACGATGTTCTTGAACAGGGTGATAGAAGAAGAAGTATACATTGAACAACCAGAGGGTTTTGAGACACATGAGAAGAAATCTCATGTATGCAGGTTGAAGAAAGCCTTGTATGGGCTTAAACAGGCACCTAGAGCATGGTATGGTCGAATTCATGGTTACTTGCAAAAGATGGAATTCGTCAGGAGTGACACAGATCCTAACCTCTACTATTTGGTTGTGGAAAATGAGCCTCTAATCCTAGTGTTATATGTGGATGATCTATTTCTGACAGGCTCATTTAGGCTCATCAAAGATTGCAAGGAAAACCTAGCTAGAGAATTCGACATGAAGGATTTGGGACAAATGCATTATTTCCTGGGGTTGGAAGTTTGGTAGTAGAAGGGTGGGATTTTCCTTAGACAAGGAAGATACACTCTAGAAATTTTGAAAAGGTTCAGAATGCAGGCCTGTAGACCTATGGCTACTCCAGTGATTACTAACTAGAAGAAGATTGATGCATCCGAAGATAAAGTTGTCGATCCCACCTTGTACAAGCAGCTCATAGGGTCCCTGATGTATCTGATTAATACCAGACTGGACAAATGTTACGTTGTCAACACCCTCAGTGAGTTCATGGTGGAACCAATGAGGGTGCACTGGGCAACAACCAAGCATGTTCTCAGATATATACGACGAATAGTCGAGCATGGACTAATGTACACCCAAGGCAATGACATCAGGCTGAGTGGGTTCACTAATGTAGATTGGGTTGGAAGTTCAGTAGATCGGAAAAGTACCACTGGTACTGTTTCAACATTAGATCAGGAATGACATCCTGGTGTAGTAGGAAACATAAATCCATAGCTCTGAGCTCAGCTGAAGCTAAATATATGGTAGCTAGAACAACTTCGTGTGAAGCCATATGGCTTAGGAAATTGCTTGTGAATCTATTCAGGAGAAGGATGGAAGCAACCAATATTTTGTGTGATAATCAGTGTTGCATCAAGCTCTTTGAGAATCCAGTTTTTCATGATCAGTCGAAGCACATTGACATTAGGTGTCATTTTATCAGAGACCGTGTCCATAGTTGAGGTGCACCCCGATAGGAGAACATGTGGTAGACATTCTCACCAAGACTCTAGGAAGAACAAAGTTTGTTTATTTCAGGGAGAAGATGGGGATGGTTAAGAATCCGTTTCAGCAGTAGACGCAGATAGTATAGGGAGTTGCAGTGCAGCAGTTAGTAGTGGTAGTGCTATGGGTAGCATGATGCAGCATATTTAGAGGGAGCTGCAGTATAGATGTAGCAGTGGCAGTTGCAGTGTCATGGGTAGCAGTACAGGGTGCAACAACGTAGTAGATGAGGGGCAATAGGCCGAGCATCAACAATGCAGAGGACCGATGACGTGGATCAGTGTGATGCTTCTATTGGGAGGCATTGCTAGAACACATTCCTCGCTAAGAGGGAGTGTTGATTTTGGGTAGCATCAGATGTGATCTAGCTCCAAAATTTTGTGGAGGGGGCTAATATTCATGAGATCTCTAAGACCCTGAAATCGTTTGGATAAATTCCACCCGGATGATGAGTTATTAAAATAATTAATATTTTGTTTGGGTTCCTAAGCCTAAACTTAGGAAAATAAAAATATTAATGGGTACTAATAAAGATATGGGTGACAAGCTTCTAAGAGACGAGGATCAAGTCTGTTTTAATCTTAGCCGTTGATTAAAGACTTAATCTCAGCTGTTGATTCATGAACAGGAAAAGTATAAGAGAAGACTTGAGACTCATTTGGAGACACACCAGGCAAATACTCAGTAACCCAAGGGAAATCGATTCTCAAGGAGAAGAAGTTCGATTTCAAAGGGAAAGTAGTAGGGTGAAGGAAGAAGAGGGTATCAACATCAGTCAGAGACAAAGGAAGAGGTGACGCAGAGGATTTGAGAGACAGCGCACATGGAAGATTAGTGAGACAGGGCAGCTGGAGACGCAATCCTCACACAGGCTGACGCAGAAGTGATGCAGAGGAGGGTAGAGGGTCTCCAGGGTGTTAGAACTTCTCCAGGAGGAGGAGAAAAATGGTCTTAGGGGTTTCTCTCAGAAGTGTCTCAATATTCTATAGAATCTTTCTGCTTAAAGAGATTGTTGTTGAAGATTAATAAATAAACCCTCATTTGTTGCACCAGTTTCCCTGCATTGGGTTTTTCTGGGGACAATTGTCCAAAAATAACTGTGTTGATGTGATTGATTCTTGTGCTTGTTTATCACTGTTATTTTTCTCTATGCTATTATGTGATAACTGCAGTAGAGTTTATTTTAATGTTTACTGAAGGGTTTTGTAAATAACTTATTGTGGAAAATAAGTAGGAGAAATAAATCAGTTATTGTAGACTGCAGTAGAATTTCGTGTTCAAAATTTTTACACTGGTTGCCATATATTCTGCTTTTGCTGAGCTCAGTGCTACTGATTTCTGCTTTCTGCTGCACCAAGATATCATCCTTGATTCAACTTGAAGCAGTAGCCTGAGGTAATTTTTCGGTCGACTGAATTACCTGCCCAATCTACATCAGTGAACCCATTCAAACTGATTTCCTCCCCTTGGGATTACTTCAACCCATATCCCACTATTCCATGTACATACCTAAGAATGTATCTTGCTGCTGTCCAATGCACCCTTTTTCGTTCCACCATGAACTGACTAAGAGTGTTGATAGCAAAACAAATGTCTGGCATAGTGTTGACCAGATACATAAGCGACCCAATGAGCTGCCTGTACAAGGTGGGATCTACTTCCTTGTCTTCTGATGCATCTATTTTCTTCCAGTTGGTGATCATGGGAGTAGCCATGGGTCGACAATCCTGCATTCTGAATCTCTTCAGAATTTCTGTAGCGTACCTTCCTTGTCCAAGGAAGATCTCCCCATTCTTCTGCCAAACTTCCAACCCTAGAAAATAATGCATCAATCCTAAGTCATTCATGTCGAATTCAACTTCAAGATTGTTCTTGCAATCCTGGATGAGCTTGGATGACCCAGTTAGGAACAGGTCATCTACATATAATGCCATAATAAGTGGCTCATTCTCTACCAACAAATAGTAGAGATTGGGATCAACATCACTCTTGACAAATCCCAACTGCTGCAAGTAACTATCAATCTCACCATACCATGCTCTGGGTGCCTGCTTGAGCCTGTACATGGCTTTCTTTAACCTACAAACATGAGTTTTCTTCTCATGAGTTTCGAAGCCTTCCAACTGTTCTATATACACCTCCTCTTCTATCACTTCGTTCAAGAATGTTGTTTTGACATCCATCTGGTGAATCTCCCATCCCATTTGAGTTGCGAGGGATATAACAGATCTGATAGAGGTGTATCAAACAACTGGAGCAAAGGTCTCTTCATAGTCTATTCCTTCTTTCTGAGCATACCCCTTTTCCACAAACCTTACCTTGTACTTCTCTATACTGCCATTTGTAACATACTTGATCTTGTAGATCCATCATGATTCTACAACTGATCTATCTTCTGGTCTGGGTACTACTTCCTAGACATCATTCGCCATGATGGAGTTGTATTCTTCCACCATGGCATCCACCCATACTTGGTGTTGAATAGCTTCTTGAAAGCTAGATGATTCTTCAACTTGAGCTACCAATGGTTGGTATCTATTTGGTTGTCTATGCTGTCTCTTCTCAGCTCTAGGAGCTCCAACAAACTCCTCTACATCCCTCAGTGTCTGTTGTACTTCTCTATTGGTTCTACCAATAGTGGTGGGAGGCTCAACCAAATCCTCCTCCTGATCCTGTCGTTCCGTTTGTTGAGAACCATCTGCATTTCCTCTTTTTGAGGAGATTCTAGTACTAGTCATTGTACTTGATCCAGGTGTATGTCATCCCGCCTATCCTCCTTGTTGCCCCTATTTCTCTTGGACTAATGGAACATATCCTGACTGATCTTTTGCAGGCATCTCACGAGATTTCCTGAAAGCTCTGTCCTCCATGAACTTTGCATCCTGTCTTACTACAATCTTCCTGCTGTAGATTCTATATGCTTTTGAGGTCTTGTTGTATCCTACGAGATACCCCTTTTTTGCAGTCTGATCCAGTTTACTGCGCTTCTTGTTAGGAATGTGACAATAAGCCACGCTTCCGAATATCTTGAGGTGACTGACTTTCGACTTCTTCCTTGTGAAAGCTCCTTCAGGCGTTCTCTTCCCCAATGCTCTATGAGGAGTTCTATTTTGGATATATATTGCTGTGTTGCAAGCTTCTGACCATAGATACCTAGGTAGATCTTGATCATACAACATAGCTTTGGCTGCCCCAATAATAGTTCTGTTTTTCCATTCTGCTACTCCATTCTGCTTCGGATTATATTTAGTTGTCCACTCTCTTTGATGCCCTCCTTTGCGTAGAAATCTGTGAAGTCTCTATCTGTATATTCTCCACCATTATCTGAATGCAATACCTTTATCATTTTCCCTGTCATATTTTCAACAAGAGCTTTAAGCTATCGGAAACGATCAAAGACCTCATCCTTGGTCTTTAAGAAATAGATCTAGGGTTTTCTGGAGTGGTCATTGGTAAAGGTGACGAAGTATTTGCCACCACTAAGAGCTCTTGTGGACATAGGACCGCAGATATCTGAGTGGATTAATCCTAATACACGTTCAACTTTATTTTTACTTATGGAAAAAGCTGCTTTAGCATACTTCCCTAGCACACATCCTCTACGTAAGTCATCATGTTCACTACTAAGGACTGGTACCCCTGTAACAGTGTCTCTGAGCATCCTCAGTGCTCCATGGTGTAAATGCCCCCATTCGCCTGTGCCATAATTCATTTCGCTTTTTCTCTCACATTGTTTCTTCCTATTAGTGCCATTGGTGATTCAAGCTGCAACCTATACAACTTGCTGCTTCGAATCCCAATTTGCCTTTTCTTCTTCCAACTTGGATGCTTGACGTATACTTTCTTTCCCGTGAAGTATACATCATATCCTTTGTCTTGTAACTGGGACACTGAAATCAAGTTTATTCCTAATCCTGGCACATGTAGAACATTAGTGGCTCGGATGTTGGTCCTTGCTTTCATCTGAAATGCTATGCTGCCTTTTCCTACTGCAGTACATTTCGTTCTGTTTCCCATACTTATTTGGAAGTCCATTTGTTCTTCTTGATAGCTCGAGAAATGTTCTTGTATCCCAGTCATATGAAATGAAGCCCCGCTATCAATGTACCAAACATCTGCTGACGCTGAATTTGCTAGGCATGCGAATTCTTCATCTAATCTAGTAGATAAATCTAAGACACTTTGAGTATCCATATTGTGCCAATTTCTGACGCCAACCTGTCCCAGCAATTGTTGTAGGAAAAACTGCACCCCACTTGAGACAACCCTCCTTGTTGAATCTTCTGCTGCGCTGTTTCTACCACTGACAAATTTCGATTGGAAAGATTTACTTCTCTGTCGACTCTCTCAGAGAGAGTTTTCCCACAAAATCCAATCTTTTTGGCTTGAACTGTGCAACCCTCTGGGAGATTCAAATTATTGCCCCTGCAAGAATTTTGAATTCCCTTCTCCTTTCAACGTTGGGTCCTCCAACTTCTTCCTTCTGCTTCCCTTTAGCTCTGATGCCATGTGAAAATTTCTAAATAGAAATCCTGCTGCAGTGATCAATATTATTTCTTCTACTTATTTTCTCAAAAATAAGTTATTCACAGTATTCTTACGAAAAATATCGAAAATATATTATACTGCAACCTTCACAATTAAAACATTGTAGAAAGTAAATGTAAGGAAAAATACTGGCACAAATACAATCACAATGACACAATTATTTTTGGACAATCGTCCCTGGAAAAACCCAATGTGGGAAAACCGGTGCATCAAATGAGGGTTTTTTTGTTCTTCAGCAAATTCTCATGTACAAATTACAACCAACAAAATAGGAATGAGAAATTTTACAGACACTTCTTGACCAAGTTCTACCCCAGGTGAAGCACTTCTTCTTTCCCGGAATCCTTTTGATCCTCTCTACGTCAAACTGCTATTCCTGGCTCAACGTCAAGCTTCCCATCTAAGCTCTGCATCAAAATGCCTCTGCGTTGCCTCTTTCTGCGTCACCCTATTACTGCTTTGTGTCTTGGTGCCTTGCACTCTCTAAATATGTTGATGCCCTCTCTTCCTTTCTCACTTGCAACTCTCCCTCTGATTCGATTTTCTCTTGCCGAACCTCGACCAGTGAGAAAATCGATCTTACTCAAGTAATTGAGTATTTGCCTTTGGTGTGTTCTCTAAGTGCCCATCAAGTCTCCTCTTATAATCCTCTCGTTGATCAATCAACGACCCATATTAGATTCTAATCAATGGTTAGGATCATTTGACTTTATCTGTGCCTTCTTCTAGAAGTCCCACCCACAACTTAGATTAATACCCATTAATTATTTTAATTTCCTATGTTTAGACATAGGTTCCCATTAAAAATAATTAATTATTTTAATAAAACTATTTCCGGGTGGAATTTCCCAAAATGACTTCTGGGTATTGGAGAGTGCATGTGTCTAAGCCTTCTTGCAAATTTGGAGGCCTAGAGCACATCCAATGCTACCCCAAATCAACATTCATGTGAAGTTGGCACCATCCTTTGAACACGAGAGGAAGTTATCCATAATCTCAACATCAAATCTAAAACCACGTGTAAGAGAATGTAGGGTTGAGGTAGAAGCCTATGGCATGGAGGCAATGATGGAGTGTTTTAATCCATTAAGCATCAATCAATTGCAATATTAGTAATTGTTTTCCATATCCCTTGTCCACCTTGTCCTCATAATAGCTACAAATAGCTTCCTTGGCCTCATACATAGTCTCATGCATGTTGCTGATTGTAGGCTTGTCTCCATCAACCAAACAAAAAACCTTTACTGGTTCACTAATGGCACACATTATAATATCCCAAACGAGAAATTTTGTAGATTCGTGCAATTTAATTCAACATGTGCTACATATAAAATTCCTTTCATTTAATAGATAGAGTGCATGCAATTAAATAATACGATGGGCAGAAATAATCTCAACTTTTATTATAATAGATAACTGGAAAGAGTATACATGATGATACAACTGAAATAGTCGAGATAGATAATTTGGCCTCCAAAATAATTTGCTCCAATGCTGAAAGTGGCCCTCCAATACTAAACTAAGATGCAACTGCTAAGCTCTTCTGTGAATTCTGGATGAATTCACCAAGGGGAGATGGGTACTCACCCACTCTCACTGAATCACCTGAGGGTTACCATCTTGGGGCTATTGCTAATGCTGGGAACTCCCAGTCCTCCAAACCTCTCCATAAGGAAACAATCAACTCAAGGATGTTCAAATGGTCCCCTCCTCTTTTATAGATCTCATAGACCCATCTAGAAGCCTTTGTTTTATTATTTTAATCACTTAGCACATTTTCCCTCTTTTTAATTAATTAAAATATCCTTTTAATTCATAAAAATGGTAAATCGGCCAACATCAATCCTTAGGCCACTGGAAGCCACTTCCCACCATCTCATCCTGTAGATCTTCTCGTTCCACTTCCGACAAGCTATTACACTAAGGTGTTCCATTAAGTGTTCCTCCCGGAATGCCACCTTGAGTGAAATTAATGGAGTTAGGCTCAATAATAACTCTGTTTTACAAAAGTTGGCAGAATGCAACAAAATAAAAAGGAAAGTTGTGCGCCATGCAGATGATGGAATATGTCAAGTGAATGCCATCAGACTTCATAAAAACTCCTCAAAACCCTTCTAGAAGCCCCAGGTACCCCTGATGGAGTTTACCTGCACCTATGACCTAGCTGCCTCCAACCCTGGAAGCCCATCTTGACCACCCCATAAGGGGAACCAGAAAAAGGAACATGAAAAATCCTCCTACCCCAAGATTGCTTGCCCTCAAGAAATCCATATCTTTCGATTAACCTACCGGTCTCGTGAAACTTAGTTCCAGTACTCGGGTCCCATACAAACCATTGGGTGATACCATGCATCTTTGCCACCCAACCATGAACAGATTCCTTAATGCCTAGATCCCAGACTAGACTTTGACTAGTCCTGCCCTTGACAGATCCTCCTGGGTCCCAATGCCACCATGGCCAATCATCATCGCCCATACCCCATGACCCTGACCGTGCTTTGTCTTTGGTAATAAATGCTACCCTACCAGTAGAATACCAACTCATCACCTCTCTCCAATCTAATCCTTGGCATAGACCATGGTCAACCCCACTATGCTGATGCAAGCCTAGTGTAACTGGTATGCTGATAAATTGTCGACCGACATCCCACTACCAACTAGAGTAGTAATTTCCCTTATATCTAAGGATCCCAAAAATATTATGCACCTGAACATGAATGATCCCCCATCAATAGGATACCAACTCATGATCTCTTGCCAATCCAACCTCGGGAGGATTGAATGCATGGTCTCCTGCTCGTAGAATAGGTCTACTATGATGATGTTGGTCCATGCTTAACTCATGTTGCTCCCTAGACAATCAACAAGATCCGTCCAAGAAACCTTGCCTCTCTCTGTAATGGACAAAAATGGATAACCCATGCTGCAAGCCGTATCTATGTACTCCTGGTGAGGGTTGCTTCCTGGATGTACTACAACTTTGCTGGCAGTCACTGTACCTGTCTTCACCTCATCAATGGGGAGGCCCAAATATGAATGCACCACCATCTCCAAAAAATCCTCCCTCATCTGACCGGAGACTCCACGCTTCTCTAGTGTACCAACCTCTTGCAAAACTATCTTGTGAGGCACCTCCCAACGACTAGTTCCTGCAAGTATTACAACCCTACTGGATATCTGTGCCTCTCTCTGCTCCTTGCGAATGGCCCAAAGAATGGTTGCTCATCCTCCTCTATCATGGGCTCAATGTGAGCCACTAGTTGTCTCTACAAAAATGGCCAATCATGCCCATCGTGCATATCATACTCTTGATCTAACCCACGTTCCACCATATGCTACTCATGCTGAATCATCATGGGTGACCCATCTCCCTGAATGTCTTCCATGGGGTCTCAACTAAAGAGGAATCCTCATCCAGAACGTCAGAAGGATCCTCCTCTTGGTCTTCCTCAGTCATCTCTGTTATATCACCCAAGCATGAGTGGTCAGGTCCCCAAGGCTTCTTGCAGGTGAAGCAAAGCCCTTGTCTTCTCATATCATTCTTGCTATACGATTGGTCACCACAAATCCTCTATAACTTCTTCTCTACCAACTGTCTCCTGAACAATTTTATGTTCTGCTTACCAACCTTTCAGCTAGTTCACACGTAGCAAGTGAGACCAACTGTTCCTTCCTGCATATGGCCAACAACTTGGCCTGCAATCTCTTGCAAATGGCTTCATGGCCTCCCATACATGAAGACAAGATGGACTACATGTTTGTCTTGACCGTGTCAAGATGCTGTTTCTGAATGTTGAAGAAGTGTTGGAATATTTGAAGAATCAGGTTATCACATTCAAGATCAAACATGACTTCATAAGTCTGACGGTGTCATTTAAGTCCTGAAAGCTCTCTACTATCAGTCTAAAAACTCCCCTCATAATATCATCATTGTAAGGGGGTATAGGTATAGTCAACCTTATAATGTTACCGAGACAGGACGCAGTTGAAAGTCTAACCCCTTCAAAAGGTTCCTCCAAGAACTTGTGTTATATGAGGTCAAACATGGTGGGTTTTAAAGCCAAACTTAGCTTCTGCCCCTTTGACTGACCCACCTTGGAAAGGAGCGAGTCTAGCTCATCCAGTTTGGAAAGGGCTTTCAGTGTGACCCTCATGTGTTTTAATGTTGTCCCAAGTGCAAAGATTTTATGCCCAATTTCTGGACCCATTTTGCAAAACCCTTGGTTGCTCTTGTTGAAGAATAACATAGATTCCTCTGCAGAAAGGTTTGTTGTTCTGCCTCATAGAATCATTGCAGTCTACGAAATCAATTTTTGCATTGTTAGGCTGATTTATGAGGCTTCTTAAAACCCCATTTGAACAAATTTAAACATCCTAGACGAACAATAAACAAGATGTTTGCACTTACTATGACATCAAGAAAGCGATAACCTCACTTTGTCATACAATATTATGGGTGCAACATAAAATATTCAGCTCTCTCCAAACCCTAGCAACAACTTAATCAACATTGAGGCAAGACTCAACTCATGACAATACAAAGATTAGTAGCAACCTTACAAGGCTTGAGCAATTAAAAAGGGCATCGACACACACAACTCTATAGCAGGACTCAACCATATATAATGTCGATAGTGCAACAACTATGGCAATATAGAATTTTGTCAATGATCTAGTTTTTATCTACTATAGGTACCCAAACAAACCCAGATCTGAATTCGTGTTTGTATAATGATTATGTCACAGTTCAAGGTACTTTAAATCGTTTCTTGCAGGTTGACTGTAAGGTTTTGATTGCTATATATTAGCCAACATCTGAATAAATTGCAAACCCATTACTTTTATAAATGCAAGGTTTGGGGATATAAAACTTGGAGTGAGCACGCCCATAAAATCTCAATCTACTAATGACTGCATCTGTCCTCAATCACACCTTTGTCCAAAACACTTGCAACTCGGTTTCTGACAATGGTATGCTCAATGTATAGGTCTGCTCATCACATTCTCCATTGTAGCTACAGGGATCATACCATCGCACAACCAAAACCAACATACAAGACTTCTATTAATGCATAGGATACTGTAACCGCACACCATACGCACTCCAACTTGCACCAGTTATAGGATTTCTGGGTTGGTTGCAGATTACACACCTCCCTTCATGGCACAGGGGCATAGATGTGTCTCTGTTCCATTGCACTGTTGCACATAGATCGTGCACAACAAATACTTGTTTAACACTTGGGGAATTTTGTGTAATTCAACTTGGGACCCATGTCTAAGATTTTCCGCCTTAGTCAACAAATCCTGGCAACTGTTGATATGTGGTACTCTCCACCATGCATTTACGAGGAATTATGTTGCTGGGAAATGGCATGTTAGATTAATAGCTAGCATGATTTTCTTCTCGTACTTTTGTTCAACCAGGAACCAATGTTGTGTGTACTCGGAATCATGCCGACATTTGATTCATGACATCGATTGCACCAAATCACACGTTTTCTGTTGTTCATATATTTCTCCAAAACATACACACTTTGCAAGATGAACTTAGCACAGACAACCACGATATAGGTTACTCTACCTCAGTTTTAATTAAAACTCGACCACAACTGCTGGGAACCACATGCTTGATTAATTGTTCAGCATGACTGTGACGTATGCAAAATAGGAGTCAAATGGTTGTTGACTCAGAAATCACACCTCGATGACTCGACCCCTGATCTAGATAGTGTCGCGCTCAGACTAATGTGCACCCACAACCAACATTATCGCACTGCTTCTCTGGCCAAGGTTCGAGCAACAATTCAGACAACATTTGACCTTGGTGAAATTGATTTTCGCAGTTGCTCAATGTTTGGCTTGTTTTCAATCGCATCATAATGCTAAAAACCCGAATACACTTCTACATGTAATTACTTCACGCAGGCTCCTCGCACTTCGCAACATAGTCCACTAGTAGATGCATAGGTTTTTTTCTGTGCACGCAGAATATTTTATAGAGTTCACAACGATTCTCCCAAATAATTTTGGTACAACGACCTGATAGTCCAGGGCTTCACCTTAACAGTTGTACACGTTTGCCAACACAACTCTTTGATTTTGCTCAATGTGTACTTGGACTGAATGGAAGGAATTCTTTGCCTTGGAAACCCTTAGATTGATCTTAGATTTGGTTCCTTCTTTTCTTTGGATGCCCATGACATTCAAGAGAGATCAATTCTTGCCCTCTTTGGCAATATAATACAAGATGAACCTTCGACAAATAGACAGATCTGGCGCTTGCTTCAATGACTGATTGATCTTAGATTTGGCTCCTTTTCTTTGGATGCCCATGACATTCAAGAGAGATCAATTCTTGGCCTCTCTGGAAATGTAATACAAGGTGAACCTTTGACAAATAGACAGATATGGCACTTGCTTCAATGACTTTCAATCAATATAGCTTCAGTAACGGAAGATCTCATGCAATTGAAGATAATAAGCCTTGGGCACTAGAAAATATTTATGCAAATAAACAATATTCTGGAAAATATAAATCCACAAACTTGTTTGCAATAACACTCAGGTTGGTAGGAGCATAGACTTTGATACCACTGTAATATCACAAACGAGAAAATTTTGTAGATTCTCAGAATTTAACTCAACAAGTGCTACACGTAAAATTCCTTTCATTTAACAGAAGATTGACATGTGAAATATAACAAATAGAGTGCATGCAATTCAGTAATACAATGAGCATAAATAATCTTAGCTTTTATTACAATAGATAACTAGAAAGAGTATACATTATGATACAACTGAAATAGTTGAGATAGATAATTTTCCTGCAAAATAATCCGCTGCAATGCTGAAAGTGGCCCTCAAAAACTAAACTAAGATGCAATTGCTAAGCTCTCCTGTGAATTCTGGATGAATTCACCTAGGGGAGAGATGGGTACTTACCCACTCACTAAATCACCTTAATGGTTTCCGTCATGTGGCTACTGCTGATGCTGGGAACCCCCGGTTCTCCAAACCTCTCCACAAGAAAATACTCAACTCAAGGATGTCCTCAAATGATCTCCTCCTCTTTTATAGATCTCATGGTCCCTCTGGAAGACTTTATTTCCTTATTTTAATCACTTAGCACATTTTCCCTCTTTTTAATTAATTAAAATGCCCTTTTAATTCATAAAAATGGTAAATCGGCCATCGTCACTCTTTTGCCCACTGGAAGTCAGTTCCCACCATCACATACTGTAGATCTTTTCGTTTCGGTTCCGACGAGCTATTACACTTAGGTGTTCCATCAAGTATTCCTCTCAGAATGCCACCTTAAGCATAATTAATGGAGTTAGGCTCAATAATAACCCTGTTTTCCGAAAGTTATCGGTATGCAATGGAACAAAAGGCAAGTTGTGTAGATGATGGAATATGTCAAGCGAATGCCATCGGACCTCATAAAATATCCTCAAAATCCCTCCAGAAGCCCTTGGGTCTGTTGATGGAGTAAACATGCACCTATGACCTAGCTGCCTCCATCCTTGGAAGTCCATCCTGACCATACCATAAGGGAAACCAGGAAAAGGAACATGACACACATCTCCTCCTCTCCTACCAAAATTTTCTTTTGGTACACTAGCTTTTCCATTGGCTACTCGTCCACTTTATTTATTAAATGAACTAGCATCCCAGTGATATGAAATAAACATTCTCGCCACCTCCAACATACAAGTGCATTGAGACTAAAGAGAAATGAAGCTAGTGGAGAAATGTGTGATTGAAGAATGCACCAACTACTTGTTACATGTGATTTTTTTTGTGAAAATTCCAATATTGGATTCCTATTGTAGCGATTGATATTATTTCTCCTAATTGTTAATTAATTAACAATTTATTTTCTACGACAAATACCGAAATAAATACACTGCAACCTTCACAAATAAAATTGCGGAAAAATAATGCGTTGGAAATTGAGAAATTCTAGCACACATAAAAATAACACAATTAAGTTCTGGAGAAAAGTCCCTAGAAAAACCGATGCAGCAGCTGAGTGTTTTATTATTATACAACAGTGAGAAATTTTGAGTACAACTGGATGCCGAAATCTAGCAATCCTACAAAGGAAAATATTGGCAAAAATCTAGTGAGGAATTTTCCTCACCCTATAGGCAAACTCCCGGCATGGCTTGCCTTCATAAATTCGGCCCTTTGATCCTCTGCGTCAGCCTCTACGCTTCTCTGCGCAGCCTGCTGGATGTCTAGCCTCAGAGTGGTCTCTGATGATCTGCCTTCTGCTAATTGGAAAGATGCTTCTTTGACACTTTGAGACTCAGTGTTGCGGGGGAGTGCTCCTCCTCAATCACGCTCCCAATCCATGCTCCCGGCGGGAGCGACTCGGCAGCGTGCTCCCGTAAAAAAAATTCCGCTCCCTGCCTATTGTCGGAGCGAATTAGGGAGTGATCGCTCATGTTGCTTCGGGAGCGTTTTTTATAGCCCAGGAGCAGTCGGGGAGTGATCACTCCCGACCGCTCCCGGGCTATAAAAAATGCTCCTGGCCGGTGAACGACAAAAAGAAAAATCACGCGGATGAAAAATGAAGACACCGGAAAATTAAAAAACGTCATTGGTTTTGGGGGAAAAAGGGAGTGAAGGGAGGAAAGGGAGGGAGGGAGGGAATATAAATAAACCCTCCCTCGAATCAATTTCATTATTTTAGAAGAGTGAGAGTGAGAGTAAGAGGAGAGTAAGAGAGGGTGAGGAGCAAGAGAGAGTGAGAGTGAGAGCAAGGGAAGGTGAGGAGCAAGAGAGAGTGAGGGGCAAGAGAGAGCAAGTGAGAGTGAGAGCAAGGATCAAGGGGCAAGGAGAGAGCAAGTGCCAAGGAGCAAGAGAAAACAAGGAGGGGAGATTGGAGGCCAAAGAGGTAGGCTCTATTCTAGCAATTTTTCTTAATGTTCATTACGAAATAAATAAATAATTTTTTTCTCCCAATCCTATTCCCATTCCATCTTTTTGCATTTTCAAACATCATGGTTATATTTCTTGGCATTTTCTTCTTCTTGGTTCCTTTTTTGGTTATTATGGTGTTGGAGAGTAGAAAAAGGAGGGTTGAAAATGAAGAAGGGGATGAAGAAGGGGGTCATAGTGGATTTGATAAAACTCTCGGTGAGGAGGAGCTGGAGGAGAGTGAACATGAGTCAGCTCAAAAAACTAAACAAGACCAAACTCCATTGTGGAAATATGTTAATAGGCCTAAAGCAGGGAAAGGGCATGGAACCACTAAATTTCATTGCCCCCATTGCAACAATAACTACACAGGTTCATACACCCATGCCAGAAAGCACCTCTGCAGGAAAAGGCCATGGGACGGAGATAAACAAATAGGAAACAAAACTTGTTTAGATGTGTCAACAGCAGATAGAGCCAAATACATAAGGGAAGAGGAGGAGGTCCAATACAAATCAAAAAAATCAAAGGGTTTATTTAAACCAAGCTCACAATCACATGCACAAAGAAATCCTTCAGCATCCTCCCAAGGCAGTGGATATGGTGGCACAGGGTCACCAGGTTTAAGGTGTAGAAGCATATCAGATTTCCTTGATGAAGGGTGTAGGAATGATGTGGATTCAAAATTTTACAGGTTTCTCTATGCATGTGGGATACCATTCAATGTTCTTCTGTTAAAATTGGCAACTAGGGCCAAACTCCATGTGGATCATCTTATTAATGGAAGCTGATATTTTTTTTGGATCCCTCTCATCGAGAGGTGTAGGATTGATTTAAAGATCATCCGATTCCGATAAGTATTCATGGAGATATGAATTTATTTGTGTTATGGGACAATTCGTCAAGGTCTTCTAGCAACCAAATAAACCCCACTTTTGCTCAACGTTTTAGTATAAATAGAAGAGGACTTTAAGTCATTTGACACTCACTCACTCTTGTGATCTCTCTTCATCCTGTTTTGGGTTTGATGAAGATGAGATCTAGAGGGAGTGCCCTAAGTCTACGCTGCCCTAATGAAGATCAAGCTTCAGCCATGGAGAAACTTATATGCTGCCCTAAATTACAGTCATGGAGAAGCCGTAGACGCAGTGAAGGAAGGAGCCTCATTTAGACCTACATGCTGTCTTAAAAGGGTTCTAAACACTGTACAGAAGAGCCCTAATCCGCTGATCAAAGGAGTCTCCTTATACGCAGTCAATGAAGTTATCTAGCCACAGGTAAAGGAGATACCTAGCCGCAGTTTGATAAGAGATCTATCAACTGTTTAAGGGAACATCTATATGCCACAAAAGAAGTCCTAAAGAACCCTAGCCACAGTCCTAGGAGGAGATGCCGCTATAAAGTACAACCTTATTCCACAGCAAAAGAAGGGTTCTATGCTACCCTAACCGCAGTCCTCCTAGGAGATATGATCCGCAGTCATTAAGGGTTCTATGCAAGAAGAGGACTCATACATGCTAGAAAGAGGAGGTCTTAAATAGCTCTAGACACAGTCAAAAGGAAGTGTATTCAAGAATGCCCTAGCCATAGTCATACCATAGCCTTAAGATGCATAGGGACAGCGTCAAAGGAAGGTTTAGAAGTAACTTGAATGACATGGTGAAGAGTTCCTCAAGCCGTAGTAAGGAGACCTAAAGAGGCCCTAATCTCAGACGTGAAGATGTCCTCATCTGTTGTCCCATAACTACAGCTATCTCACTGCTGGTCAAAAGCATGAATGACATACGTTTGGGAACAGTTGTCATTAGATTAGAAGTTAGAGGGCTAAGCTGCTATCTAGGGTCTAGTTTGGGTCCGCTTGAAAGAATCTGGAACTATAGCCTAGCTGCTTTGCTAGGCTGCAAGCCATAGCAAGCAGCTAAGGCTGATATGCAGTGAAGTGGATGTTGTATGTTAAGAACATCATAAGTATTGCAGCAGCATGATGTGAGTAGTATAGCAACAAAGTATTGCAACATGATGATGATGATATATTACGATATGCCTTGAGTGTATGATTGAGTGTAACACAGTGACAGGTGCAACTGATGATGAAGTGCAGCATAGCAGTCATTGAGTACAGATCAGTGATGGTGCAGCATTGAGTGTAGATCAGCGATGAGTACAACATTGAATGCAGATTCGTGATAAGAGAAGCTTAATGATTGGAGCAGCAAAGTGATAAGAACGACAACATGAAGTGCAACATGGTGCAGCACGGTGAGGTGCAGCAAGTGGACAAGATGAAGCACTATGATAGGTGAAGGAGTCACCTTGGAGAATTAGTTGAAGCAGCATGTCTTCAACTGATCTCATGTAGATATAGAAAGTCAAAGTGTTGACTTCTGTTGTAAATTTACTACCTCTCTCTCTCTTTGCTGAACTATTGAAGAACATAGAAGAAGAATTGATCAAGGGTTTCCCCACATTGGGTTTTGTCCCTGGCTAGCGCCACACCTTGTGTCCTTTTGTCTTGGCTTGTCTTCTGCGATTTATGTTTATGTTCTATCTACATTTTACTTTAATGTTGATGTGATTGCTAATCTGGAAAAGATATTGAGCTAAACTGTGAAAATTGAAATAAATTGCTCTAAGCATAGAACATACCTAAAATTAACATCTTCGCTCACCTTATTGGCACGAAATGGTTTCTGCCATAAATGATGCCCCTAAAGGATACAAGAGCCCTGGGTATGACAAGGCAAGAACCGTTGGACTTGATCGTGAAAAAACAAAAATATCACATTTTTTGAATAGAATGACAAGTTCTTGGACTGACCATGGGGTGTCCATTGTATCTAATGGATGGACAAATGTAAAAGGCAAGCCATTGATAAATGTTCTTGTTGTGTCTGTTAGTGGTGCCATCTTTCTTTCAGCATATGATTACCCAGACAAGTTCAAGACCGGCATCAACATTGTAGAATCATTACTTGAAACAATTGAGCGTATTGGGCCATACAATGTCATCCAAGTCATCACTGATAATGCTCTTAATTGTAAGGCAGTGGGAGCAATTGAGGATAAATACCCCAACATATTTTGGTCTGGGTGTTTGGTTCACACAATGAACCTTTTGATGCATGATATTGTTAAGAACAAAAACGAACAATACAAATGGATTGGTGATTTGTACAAGAGAGGCAAAGAAATGATTAAATTTATTACAAATCATAGCAATACCCATGGCCTTTTCCGCAGTCACTCAAGATTGGAGTTGTTGAAGATTGCAAGAACTAGATTTGGTAGCTATTACCTCACCTTCAGGCGCCTTTTGAAGGTAAGAGAGTCATTGGCTAGCATGGTATACTGGCAGGTATTAAAGGAAAGGGCTACAAATGCAGCTGACAGGCAAGGTTTTGAACAGGTGGAGGAGACCGCTCTTGATGGTATGTTTTGGGCATGTGTGAGGCAAGTATTGGATTTCACCAAGGCTGTTTATCACATGATTCAGTTTGCAGATACAGATAAACCAGTGATTGGCGAGGTGTATGAGCAGATGGATACCATGTTGAGGCAAATAAAAGATATTATTCATAAAAGTGATCCCAACTTCTATACACTGATTCACGATTGTGTGTGTATATGGTGGGATAAACTTAATGTTCCACTACGTGCCTTGGTGTATATCCTTACGCCAAAATACTGCTCTGCATCTTGGTTGGGCCAACCTGCACCAGCGTGTGGGGTTAGGGTCAAACCCCATCTGAAGAGGTATCTACAGGAATTTGCAAGCATTAGACAAGTTGATACCTGACAGGGAGGAATGTGCTAGTCTGCGTCTTGAACTAGGCAGATACTTCAGTTGCACTAGTTTGTTTGGTACCTTCCATGCAATGGAAGATAGAGACAGATTTGATGCTCTCACATGGTGGGAAACATATGGCAGCCAGGGACTTTTGCCAAAATTGGCAAAAAAAGTTCTCTCACAGGTTGTAAATACTTTTTCTGCAAAGAGGTGTTGGAGCACCTATAGCATCATACATAATGTGAAAAGAAGTAGACTCAATGAAACTGGGCAGAAAGCTTGGTTTGTGTGCACTACAACTTGAGGTTGTTGAGTCATTACTGTGATCGGGCTTATGAGGATCCAACATATAAAATTTGGGACAGCCACCCAGAGGATGATAATTTGGAGGATGGCACTATACATCTTGAAGAACTGGAAGCGAAACTTATGAGAGAGGAAGAGAAGCAACAACCGTGTTTTGAGTCTTGTTCCTTTGCTGTCACCACCTCCATCTACACCCTCACATGGAGGGCATGTGCCTTCTGGTTTTGGTCGTCGGTCTGTGCGGGAGGAGACTCCTAGAAGACCACCACGACCTGCTCATACATCAGACACTTCTCGTGGCAAGGGCCACATGAAGTAGTAGATAATAGATTTAAAGTTTACTTGTCTTTTCTAGTTTCTAGTAGTTTTCATAACTGTTGACTCTTTCATATTTATTATGATATTTTTTGTAAACAATATATGACAATTTAAGTTTGAAGTTGGCAATTATAACTCATTGGTAATGATTTTGAATTATGAATATGATGCTTCATGAAAGTTGTTTCATTTCATTTCATTTCATAACATTATATTTCATGTTAGATATTATTCCTTGTAATGGTTAAACTTAGCTTACAAGTACAACTTTGGCGATCAATGATGATAAATGTCATATATTGAATTTTCAATTTTGAAAGCTTGAAGTTGAAACTTTAAGATTGATGAATCATGATTCATGAGACTCAATATGTTGTATGTTACTAACTTGTGGACGTGGTTGATGATGATTATAACTTCTAGATGATTGTTGTTATATGGTTCAATGATCAATCTCTTTTTTTTTTGTTTATGTTTTTTAATTTTTTAATTTATTGTTTATCCAATTCATCATTCTACATGTTTTTGTTGACATATATGTATAAAAATATAATATATAATATATATATAAAAAACGCTCCGGGATTCGCTCCCAAACCGGGAGCTTTTGAAAATGTTGTTCCCGCTCCCGTTTTCGCTCCCGCTCCCAAGTAACACTGGGTATATAATATTCATATTCATGAAGAAACTTGGACATGAAAAAATGCAAATATTAAATGGTTGTCATCTAATTTATAAATGATAAATAAGGTTTTAAATAAAGTATCATTGAGAATCAATTCTTTTGGAGTGTTTTTTCTCTAGGGAAAGAGTCAAAAGCATTGCTTCAGCTTAGAAAAGGTTTTGGTTAAATTTAGGTATGTTCTATGCTTAGAGCAATTTACTTCAATTTTTCATATTAGCCCAATGACAATATTCAGATTAGCAATCACGTCAACATGATAGTAAAGTGCAGATAGAACATAAACATAAACAACAAAAGACAATCCAAGACAAGAGGACACAAGATGTGGCACCAGCCAGGGACAAACCCTAATGCGGGGAAACCCTTGATCAATTCTTCTTATGTATTCTTCAATAGTTCAGCAGAGAGAGAGAGATAGAGTACAATGATTTGAAGTCAATACTTGACTTGCCAAATAGGAGATCAGACATCAGAGATCTTCACCATGAAGATGACACATTGAGGTTGCAGATCTGATACCAAGGACTAAAGATATGCGGCAGATGAACAACTCAACCAATTACCCAGATTACTGAAGCTTTCCTTCCATAAGACTCTCCTTCCTTTGTTGCGTCATTGATCATGTCAAGGCTGCTAATCTGGTACCTTTCATATGCAGCAAGGACTGGTGCATTTCATGGCAGACCTGGTCATTGGTTAGCGCACAAACTCTGAGTGCCACAACACCTTAAACATACCCCACAGTTCACCTGTTTACTGTGGCTAGCCTTCATACAATCCTCCAATGATACGCTGCCTTATAGGGCTGCTTACCTTCTGAACGCAGCTACTAAAAAGGCCTCCAACTGCTGGCTATGGCTTGTAGCCTAGCGTAGCAGTGGACTGTAGCTCTAGTACCTTAAAACAGTGATCCAAACAACTCTTAAACAAGAGTCCCTAGCTCCTCCTTTTTGCGGATTCTTTTGCCTAGCATACCGAGATCAAGAACAACTTGATCATGCCCAAATAATCCTGAAATAGGCCACGATGTCACCTACAACAATGTGGCATTATGACAACAGCTTAGGTGATTGCAACTGGGTCTCTTTGAGCTGCGTATAAGGGCTTCCCCTATTTCGGCTTAGGGCACTACTTGACAACTGCTTGAGACCTCCATTCGCTGTGGCTGGCACCTCCTTCTTTGATTGCAGCGAGGGCAGATTATGACTGCGGATAAGGGTTGCGTATGAAGCTCCTTTGGACAGCGAATAGGTCCTCCTCATAAGACAACTGCAAGGGCTTCTCCCTTAAATTGCGGCTAGGCTTCATGACTGCGGCTAAGTCTCATCCTTACTATGGCTAGGGTAAGGCAAGATCTCCCTCCCTTTAGGACTGCGGCTAGCTGTGTATACCTTTCTCTTGTCTGCGGCTAGGGCTCTTTTGGAGCTTCCTTTGACAGTGTATAGAAGCTCCCTTAGACAGCGTATTGAAGCCTCTCCTTGCTGCGTAGAAGAGCCTCCTCTAGGAAAACGTATAGGGCTTTCTCTACTAGACCTCTCCTTCCACCAAAATCCAAACGAGTGGAGAGAGAGATCACAAGAGATGAGTGTCTCAAAATGACTTGAAGACCTCCTCTATTTATAATGAAACGTTGAGGATAAGATGGGGTAATTTGGTTGCTGTCCGACCTTGACAATTTGTCAAGTAACACAAATAAATTCATATCTCCATGAATACATGTTCGATTGGATGCTCTTTTGATCAATCCTACACCTCTCGATAGAGGAATCCAAGAAAAATATCAGCCGCCA
This sequence comes from Pinus taeda, assembly GCA_000404065.3. NCBI lineage: Eukaryota > Viridiplantae > Streptophyta > Pinopsida > Pinales > Pinaceae > Pinus > Pinus taeda. Next base: position 30,056 of record APFE030071354.1, read on the forward strand.
TAAGTAAGAAGACCCACATGGAGTTTGGCCCTAGTTGCCAATTTCAACACTCCCTCTCAACTAGGGAGAACTCCATTTGCTAATCCATCTGCTAGTCTATACTATCTCTGCCATCAGTGCACTGCTCTGCTCAATTATGAAGAAGAAGAAGTGATCGAGAATGTATCATACCATTCTCTATTGACCTGAAGTTAGTCCCATATAAGAGAGTATCTCATGCCACTCTTACTGATCCGAAATCAATTCCAAATAAAGAGTGTCTCATACCACTCTTACTGATCCGAAATCAGTTCCAAATAAAGAGAGTGTCTCATACCACTCTTATTGACCCTAAGTCAATTCCAATTGATCCCAGATCAATATTATCCTAGCATAGGGAGTATGGTAGTACACGATGCGTACATCGGTAGTATTATGGTCCCTATCCTCATTTCCCTACTCATTGGCTAGATGAGAGGTACTTCCCATGAGTCCCAGATTGCATGGGTAGGGTGTCTTAGCAGGAAAAGGATGAACCACTCATCCTGCCTACATGTCGCCATTGGGTATCCTAGGGGAAGGCTGAACCATTCACCCTGTACATAACAAATCACTAGGGGAAGGCTGAACCACTCATCCTATGATTGTGCCTCAGCAGGAGAAGGATGAACCACTCATCCTGCCTACATAGCAGACCACTAGGGGAAGGCTGAACCACTCACCCTATGGTTGCTCATCGCTCCAAGAAGTACCCCATGCCCCCCAGAGCTCCCAGAGCTCAATATCCATATCATACAGGACCCTCAGGAGAGGATCTCTCCATGACTCCTAGTTGTTCTCTGAAAGTCAAGAATTTGACCTTTCCCAGGGCTTCATTTGAATATCGGCGACCAACACATCAGTCCCAATGCGAAGGAGCCTTATTGCTCCTCGATGTACATTATCCCAAATAATGTGGTACTTGATGTCTATGTGCTTGGAGCGATCATGAAATACGAGATTCTTCGGCAATCGAATCTCACTCTGGTTGTCACAGAGGATCATGCATCCAAACAACTCACTAAAGAGCTTCCTCAACCAGACAGCTTTGCACGAGAACATACTCGCAGCTATGAATTCGGCCTCAGCGGTGCTTAAAGCAATCGACTTCTGCTTTCTGCTCATCCATGATATTGAAGCAGAATCCAAGGAGAACCAACACCTAGAAGTGCTCTTGCGATCCTCCACACTGCCTACCCAATCAACATTAGAATAATCATGCAACCTCACAGCTCAGGCAGTGTATCTCAGCGCATGAGTGATTGTGCCCCAAAGATATCTCAGAAGATTCTTGGCACCGATCCAATGAGAGTGATGAGGCTCAGCCATATGTTGGCTCAACATGCTAACTGCAAAACATATATCCAGACGGGAGTTCACCAAGAACATCGATGCTACTATGAGTTGACGAAACTTAGAGGCATTTCCCAAATCAGGTCCGCAACACTACCGCATAACTCCTTAAAGTTAAGCTCCACCGGGGTAGTTATGGGCTTGCAATACACCATTCCAAATTCGAAATCCAACTCCCTCTTACTTTTGTAAATGAGAGGGTCTGTACCTGTCAGAAAGAGGTCGTCCTCATAAGGTACCAGTATGAGAGGTCTATCATCCACAACCTTAAAGCAATGGTTTGGATCGATTTCATTCCTAGTGAACCTCAGCTTCATGAGATAACTATCAATCCTTTCATACCAAGCTCGTGGTGCTTGCTTCAAACCATAGAGAGCTTTCTTTAACAGGCTTACATGAGATTCTTGATCATGAATCTCAAACCCCTCGGGTTGTTCCACATCTGTGGTCTTACTATTACATGAGGGGAATGGCCCCCTTGTAAGTTTTCCCTTGGTACATCTAAGACATGTACCTTCATGCTCTTCTTTGAATTCAAGCATTCCTGTCACCATCTGCCTTACATCGGGTAGGGCCTTACAATGAAGATGGGTAGACCTCCGGTGCCACTAAAGAGGTGCGTTACACGACATGGTCCCCAATGGACTTCCCGCAACTTGATACAAAGTGCCAACCCTGAATCCAAGAGTAAAAGCATCTTTAAAATTCCTTTTCCAAGCATGTATCTTTCCATCGATGAATGCCTCCTTGTAACCTTTGTCTTCCATTGCCGAAATGGACACTAGGTTCCTTTCGAGATCAGGTACATTAAGAACTTCTTGTAAATGAATCATGTTACCTTGATCCAATTGAAGAGTAACATTCCCTACACCCTTTATGGGATAGGTGGCATCATCTCCAAGAATAATCTCCAAGTTTGTTTCTTTCTCTAAAAAATTAGAGAGAGCTTCCTTGTATCCGGTGAAGTGCCTTGAAGCACCACTATCAATGAGCCAATTTCCCAAAGAGTCCAGAGGAGAGGTAGTGAAGAGGGCCGATATAAGATAATACTCCTTTTGCTTATCAGAAACAAAAATTGATTCTTCATACCTGGTGTTCCTTGCTTTCTTGGAGGGTCGACCATTTCCTTGATGTCCTGCATTCCTTTTGCCTTTGCCATTTTACCTGTCATTCCTTCGATTGAAGTTGCCCCTGGAATGATTGTGATCATCATCATGTGATGTGTCCCTTCTATTTGGACACTCCCTTGCATAGTGGCCAAACTTATTGCAAGCAAAGCATCTGCCTTTCCTTCCACCCTTAGATCCGGGCTTTCCATTGAAATGTCCTTTGGACCCTGAATTATTTCTCCTTTGGGCATGAGTGGAGAAAGTAGTAGGGTTGGCTCTATTAGAAGGCATTTCTTGCTCCAACATCCTAGTTTCTTCTTGAATGCATCTCAACATCAATTCTTCAAACCTCAGAATTTGATCATTATTGAGAATAATGGTTCTAAATATATACCACTTAGGTGGGAGTCCTCCAAGAGTAGTGATAAAGAAGATCATTCTTGATCCTGGTGATCCTTAAGAAGTAGGATTGAATATCCTCGCCCTTGTCCTTCTTAATATCCTTCAATTTATTTTTGAGGAGCAAAATTTGATTTGCATCACTAACCTTGAACATGCTTCTCAATCTGTTGTAGATCTCTTTGGAGGTGTTTAGATCAGAGAGGTAAGCCACCAGACGCTTGTCAAAGGAATCTTTAATAATCTTCTTCTCTTTGACTTCTCCCTTGGTGTATTTGTTCTTTGTAGCAATGTGTGCATTTGATGGAGGCTCAGGTATTTTACCCTTCACATAATCCAACACTTCTTGTTCTTCCAATGTCAAATCAAGTGACATCTTCCATCCGTGATAGTCAGACTTTTCACGGAGCTTGTCTTCAGCTGGGAAGTGGGATGAGGAACCCATTGAGCCTTTTGTCCTTTCCAACTGTCTTCGGTGATTTCTCTTTCACTCTTGCTTGGGCTTTGTCTTCACCTCAACTCTGATTCCATGTTAAATTTAGGCATGTTCTATGCTTAGAGCAATTTACTTCAATTTTTCATATTAGCCCAATGACAATATTCAGATTAGCAATCACATCAGCATGATAGTAAAGTGCAGATAGAACATAAACATAAACAATAGAAGACATGCCAAGACAAGAGGACACAAGATGTGGCACCAGCCAGGGACAAACCCCAATGTGGGGAAACCCTTGATCGATTCTTCTTATATATTCTTCCATAGTTCAGCAGAGAGAGAGATAGAGTACAATGATTTGAAGTCAATACTTGACTTGCCAAATAGGTGATCAAACATCAGAGATCTTCACCATGAAGATGACACAATGAGGTTGCAGATCTGATACCAAGGACTGAAGATATGCAACAGATGAACAACTCAAATAATTACCCAGATTACTGAAGCTTTCCTTCCATAAGACTCTCCTTCCTTTGCTGCTTCACTGATCATGTCAAGGCTGTTAATCTGGTACCTTTCATATGCAGCAAGGACTGGTGCATTTCATGGCAGACCTAGTCATTGGTTAGGGCACAAATTTTGAGTGCCACAGCACCTTAAACATACCCCACAGTTCACCTATTTACTGCGGCTAGCCTTCATACAATCCTCCAATGATACGCTACCTTATAGGGCTGCTTACCTTCTGAACGCAACTACTAAAAAGGCCTCCAACTGTTGGCTATGACCTGCGGCCTAGCCCAGCAGTGGATTGTAGCTTTAGTCCCTTCAAACAGTGATCCAAACAGCAGCCCCTAGCTCCTCCTTTTTGCGGATTCTTTTGCCTAGCATACTAAGATCAAGAACAACTTGATCATGCCCAAACAGTCCTGAAATAGGCCACGTTGTCACCTACAACAATGTGGCATTATGACAACTGCTTAGGTGACTGCAACTGGGTCTCTTTGAGCTGCGTATAAGGGCTTCCCCTACTGCAACTTAGCGCACTACTTGACAGCGGCTTGAGACCTCCATTTGCTGTGGTTGGAACCTCCTTCTTTGACTGTGGCCAGGGCAGATTATGACTATGGATAAGGGTTGCGTATGAAGCTCCTTTGGACAACGAATAGGTCCTCCTCATTAGACAACTGCAAGGGCTTATCCCTTCAACTCTGGGTAGGCTTCATGACTGCGACTAAGCTGTGGCTAAGTCTCTTCCTTACTGCGGCTAGGGTAAGGCAAGATCTCCCTCCCTTTGGGATTGCGGCTAGCTATGTATAGAACCCTTCCTCTTGTCTGCGGCTAGGGCTCTTTTAGAGCTTCCTTTGACAGTGTATAGAAGCTCCCTTAGACAACATATTGAAGCCTCTCCTTGCTGCGTAGAAGAGCCTCCTCCAGGACAACGTATAGGGCTTTCTCTACTAGACCTCTCCTTCCACCAAAGCCCAAACGAGTGGAGAGAGAGTTCGCAAGAGATGAGTGTCTCAAAATTACTTGAAGACCTCCTCTATTTATAATGAAATGTTGAGGATAAGATGGGGTAATTTGGTTGCTAGTCGACCTTGACAATTTGTCAAGTAACACAACTAAATTCATATCTCCATGAATACATGTCGGAATCGGATGATCGTTAGATCAATCCTACACCTTTCGATGAGAGGAATCCAAGAAAAATATCAGCTGCCATAAGTAAGAAGACCCACATGGAGTTTGGCCCTAGTTGCCAATTTTAATAGTTTCTAATGACATTGCTTTAAACAAAATACCAACTTAGATGCATCTTAACTCTAGATCTATCTTGTATCAAGAGGGATCAATTCCCTTGAGGTGTGAACATTTTTTATATTTCAGAAACTTGAGGAAAGATTTGCATCGCGAAGAATTTGATCCCTCTTGATATTGGATAGATCCTGAGTTAAGGTGGATCCACATTGGTTGCAATAAACAAAGAATGATTCCTTGTTTTTGTTAGCATCCAAATCCATGGAATAAGTTGTCTAGAGAACTAGTAATTAGCTGCAACCACTAAAGTAATATGTCTTTATTGCACCCTCATGAACTATCATTGCACCATCAATATACTTCTACACAGGAACCAAGGCGATTGATTTGTTGTGCTCCTCCAACAAGCTTCTGTTGTTGTGCCATCATACACTTCCCTCACTACTATGCACAACGCTTGAGGTAAATCTATTGCAGATGGGATTGTGAGTGCCTCATGCTGTGGATAACTTCCTTGAGAGCAACCAGGTGATGCCAACACTATGGGGCACGACCATATTATAGAAGTGGCGGATTCCACTAGGGCATTGAATTCCTAAGACGTAAAAGAGTCTCCTAGCAAGAAAAACTTTTTTAGGGAAATTGCTAATAACATGTAGTAGACTATGTTAGCTCCCCCACATAAAATTCTTTTCGAGTAGGATCACCAGGGGGAATGGATTTAAGTAAAGAAAATAAAGGAAGAAAAAATGCACCAACCTTAAGATGTTATTGAAGAAAGAGACCATCCTTGTTCAAAGGATCACAAAATGGAATCAATGTTCCTTTCAGGATCTCTTTTAATAATCGTACAACTTTTGGAACTCGAAAGGGAGTTGTGGATCGTGATTGAGCAAGACATAACAAATTCTCTTAGTTTCATCTTGTTGTATATCTATATCACCCACAGATATAGCCAGGGTGTTTTATTTGTAACTCTTTCTTCTATATTAACAAGATAAATGGATTTATTCTTGTTCAATGAAAGATGGACAAGCAGGTTACACAATGCTATTGAAGAGAGGGTTTATGGAAGGGTTATTGCCATAGCAAAAAATCGAAATAAGAGTTGCACCCCTTGCTACATATGAAGAAGCCTTGAGAAGAGCATTGAATTTGGAAATGAAGACCATGGGCAAGAATTTGTTGTAGAGAGAGAAGAACAAGTAAGATCACTAATAGAATGTGGCAAAGAGATAGCAACAATTGAAGCTTTGCCTACAATGGTTGATGTGTTTAAGAATGGAGTGGTGAAAATGATGAAAGAAATATTATAGCTGAAGATAAAGGAGAGAAAATACATATGATGCACAAGATCTAGAAGAGAACAACATATGGAATCCAAATGCATCGAAGTAGTATGTTATCACATGTATAGTAGATGATCCTCGTACCTCTAATTGTATATATAACTGATGGAATAGAAAGAATAAGCAATTTGATTTTTTCGATAAAGTAGTGGCAAGAAATTAGGTGGAATGTGGAAATACAACAATGACAATAACAACAACAGAAATAACTCTTTAAATCGAAAGTTATTAGTACAAAGAGATGAATGATGCAATTATATGTGTTATTATTGAGAAATATAGCTTGGGCAAGAACTTCTGCGTAGGTTCAATGTGAATGTGTGAGAAATAGTTCAAGATGTTTCTATTTTTGAAATTTTTTCTATTTTGTAATTCACTTTAGTGAATAAATGAAATTCTTATATTTAGTTGTCAAGTCTAAAAAGGTGTATTTCATGCATGCATGACTTACACTAGGAGTAAACTTAAAAAAAGATTAGCCTTTTGGTCTCATCTAATAGTATAAAGACAGGTCAAGGTAGAGGTTTTCACACGTAGTTGAACAATTGAGTTAGTTGAGAGAGAGAGAAAGGATTTGGGCAAGAGGCAAATCCAGGAAGTAAGAAGCAATTCTATGTAGGTGTCATATAGTTGTATGAACAAATGGTATATGCACAAGCATAGTTTGTATGAACATGTTTTACACACTGTCCAACAGGCCATATGATAGTTTTATGCTATTTTTGGTTTTTTCAGCAAGTTGCACCACTCATGTAGGTTGCACAAGCTCAATTCAGGGTGTTTTTGGTAAATGTGCAATGTTGTTTTCTTTGGTAGCTTGTGGAGGTTTCCTTGTAAGTTTTTTTGAAGGAACGAATAACTGATTTTGAAGGATCAATTACCTGTGTATGTATATGTGTCTGCTATTTGCTTTCCAGCTATTGTTTAATTGATGCTATGGTTTGAAATTTAATTTTAGTTAAATTCAACAATTTACTTGTTTAAGCTATTGTGTGATTGATGCTGCAGTTTGAAATTTAATTTTAGCATTAATTAAATTCAATTATTTACTTGTTTAAATTGAGATCATCTACTAATATCAATTATCTAGGCTTGGAATTTGCACGTGGTATTAGACTATTTCTTTGATTGAGATTCTCGGGGATTTGTAGGGAAGAGGGGTCAACGATTAGAAGATTTTAAACTAATTTTCAGATTTTGGAATTATTGCAGTAGCTTTTAGAGATGTCATTAGCTAGCCTCAAATTTGAGGACAGATTGGATGGTGCCTCGATTTTCTTATCATGGAAGGTGAGGGTTACACTCTTACTAGAAGAGAATAATCTTTGAGATATCATGAAGGGTGCACAACAGTTGGAAGCGCACAACAAGAGGGAAGTGAAGGCCAAGTGCATGGTATTCGATACTATAACGGATCATCTGATCCCTCATATATCTGAGAAGGCGGCAACGAAGGAGTTGTTCGATGCCCTGGTTAGTCTCTACAATAGTGAGAACATAAGCATGAAAATGATATTGCAAAACAAACTTAGATCCATATAGATGACAAAATCAGACATAGTCACTAGTTGCCTTATGAAGGTCACACAAATTTGTGATCAACTTCTAGTAGTTGGGGAGAAGGTTATAGATGTGGAGCTAGTGAACATGGCACTAAATGGATTCTTAGCTTATTTGTCAAAGGCATTTGTGATTGGGAGAACCTTCCTAACTTTGAGCGGCTTTGGGATGACTATATCTAGGAGTAGTCTTCGATAGAGTCAAAGGTTAGCAAGAAAGGTAGTGATGAGAACTAGCTCTATTTGGATAGTCAAAAGACTAGAGGAAAGGACCTAACAAGCATAAGGAAAAGAGTGAGGAGTCAACCTCACAGTGAGGAAAGGACTTGAGTAAAATTAAATGCTTCATTGGTCATAAGCATGGTCATAATGCATCACTGTGCCCATAGACAAAGGGTCAAGGGAAATAGTAGCAAAAACGATTAGTAGTCTCTGCAAAAAGTTGGATGAACATGTTTGCTGCCAAGTTCAAGAAGGATTTGTTGATGGTATCTTATATTTCTATTAGCATGATGTTGAGGGATGTGTGGTATGTGGACAATGGGGCATGTTGACATATGACATTAGCTCGATAGTTCTTTTCTAGTTCGAAAAAGCAGGATTCAGTAGTATAGGTTGAGCTTGGTGATGATGCCAAGTAAACTAGTAGTAGTAGTTGGTAGATTTCCCTTCCAGCTCAAGTCATGTAATTCTTTAGATTTTGATGACATTTTGCTCATTCTAGGTCTAAGGAAGTATTTTCTTTCAGTTTGGTTATGGAGCATAAAGGATCTACAATTGAGTTCAAGAACTAGTAGGTACTCATTAGGCTGAAGGAATCTAGCCTAGATATAGGTCAAGTAATAAGGGTTAGAGAAGGTAATTCATATACATTGTAGGGTGAACTTGTTTGAGCCGTGGTGCATATCAATGACAACTTGTGCAAGTTGTGGCACAAGAGGATGGGACCCTTGCATGCATTACCTATTTGGAGGGTGTTAAAATTGGCAACCAGGGCAAAACTTCATGTGGGTCATCTTATTCATGGTTGATAATATTTTTATTAGATTCCTCTCGTCGAGAGGTGTAGGATTGATATAAAGATCATCCGATTCCGATAAGTATTCATGGAGATATGAATTTATTTTGATTATGGAATTATTATCAAGCCGACCTACAATTCATGTAGGCTCAGAAGCCCAACAGTCGCATCTATTCAAACACCAACATTGTGGATAAATACAGGAGGACTTTTCGTCATTTGGAATCACTCATCTCATCACATCTCTCTCTCTCTACTGTGCAGAAAAGAGTCTCTTCTCTAATGTGTAGAAAAAGGTCTCTCCCTCACACATGTGAAGCTGGAAGCTGTTGAACCTGAAGCTGCAACTGCAGATCCAAAGTTTGACTAGCGTTGACCATCAAATCTCCTCCTTAGAACTGCGCTGTAGGTCCATCTGGATCTCCTCTAAAACCCGCAACTTTTGGTGGTGGAATCAAGTAAATCCGACGGATGGTTTGCAAGATATTGATTGCCCTAGTTTGAAGGAAGCTGCTGAAACTGAAGCTATAACTGCAGAAGTAAAGTTTGACTTGCATGGACTAGAAGATCTCCTCATCTGAACTGCGCTGTAGGTTCATCTGAACCTCCTTTGGAAGCCGCAACTTTTGGTGGTGGAATCATGCTGATCTGACGGTCGGTTTGTAAGATATCGTCTGCCCTAGTTTGATGATGAAGCTGCTGATCTAGGGTTTACTACTGTTGATATAAATAATATTTATTGTACTATCTCTCTGCTGAATTATTGAAGATAAAAGAAGATTTGATCAAAGGGTTTCCCCACACATTGTGGGGTTTGTCCTTGGCTAGCCGCCACATCTTGTGTCTCTTGTCTTGGCTTGTTTTCTATTGATCGTTTAATGTTCTATCTGCACTTTACTTTATGTACATGTGATTGCTAATCTGCGGAATATAATAAGGAAAAGAAGTAAACTGTTATAAGCATAGAACATACCATAACTTAACATGGAACCAGAGCTGAGGTGAAGACAAAGCCCGAGCAAGAGCAAGAGCAATCACCGAAGAGAAGATTGGCAAGGCTATCCTAAAAGAACGATGGGGTCCTCAACACTCTTTCCTGCTAAAGACAAGCTTCGTGAGAAAGCTGACTATCACGGATGGAAGATGTCTATCGATCTAACCCTTGAGGATCAAGGAGTGTTGGATCATGTGAGAGGCAATATTGTTGAGCCTCCATCAAATGCACCTCCTATTGCCAGGAACAAATGGAAGAACAGAGAAACTAAAGCGAAGAAGATTATCCGGGACTCGATCGACAAGCACTTGGTGGCCTACATCTCTGAACTGGACACCTCCAAGGAAATCTACGATAGGCTGGTGAGTTTATTTAAAGTTAATGATGCAAATCAAGTTTTGTTTCTTAGAACTAAGCTTGAGCGAAATCAAGAAGGGTAAAGATGAGAGTATGCAAGCATACTTCTTAAGAATCACCGAGATCAAGAACGATCTCCTATCTATTGGGGAGACTATTGCTGATAGAGAAATGGCACTCACGACTCTCGAAGGATTAGCATCCGAATGGTACGTATTCAAGACTACTCTTTTGAACAATAATGTAATTCCTGGCTTCAAGGAATTAATGGCTAGGTGCATTCAAGAAGAAACAAGTGTAGAAGAGCAAGAAATGCCCATGCCTAAAGGTCCTCCTGCTGCCTTTTCTTTTTATGCTAAGAAAAGAAATAATTCCGGGACTAAATCAAAAGGAAAGGCTGGACCTAAGGGTGGAAGAAAAGGATGATGTTACATCTGCGACAAAGCAGGTCACTATGCAAGGGAGTGCCCTGATAGAAGGATTCACACTGGGACGATGATCAAAATCCCTTTGATGGCAATCAAAGGAATGACAAATTCAATAGCAAAGGTAAGAGGAGAGTTGGGAATCAAGGAAGAGGACAAGCATTCAAGAAGGTGTAATATTCCTAACCCAGAATATTCCTCAAACCCCAGCAAAAACTCCAACCAAATATGTGCAAATGATGTAATAACCCAGGAGTGATAAAATAACAGTGGAACAACATATAATAATGTAAACCGGAAATATAAGCAGATACACAAGAAATGCAGTGAGAAATGCTAAGCCATTTTATTATATTGAGCAATAAAATGAGTACAAGAGGTGATTAGACAGATGGCACCTCGACTTGCACAAGGCAATTGAAGAAATACTCTTAGAATGACAAGAATGACCTCTCTGCGTGGATGTTGCTGCTATTGCTAGAAAACAAATGATGATTTGGGGCTGCTCCCCTCCTCGGAAAAAGCTGAAACTCTGGATTCGGGCTCTACTCAAGAAACCCAGAAAAACCCAGAAAGCTTTCCTGGAATGGCCGACCCCCAGAAAACACCCTCTTGGGGTTCTGCGCAGTTCCTCAATGCCCTGCGCTGCCATTGAAGGAAACCCCTCTAAACTTTGCCTGAAACACTGCCTAAAACCCTGCCAAAAATCCTCCAATGAAACAAGAGTTGGACCCCTGCTTGATCTCCCAGCATAAATCCACCGGCAAAACCCCAATCCAACACTGCTACCAGAAAGAACTGCGTCCCTCTCCTAGTGCTGCGCAGTTCTCCAAAACGCTGCTAAAACTGCTGCTGGAATGCTGACGAAACTACTGTTGAAACACCAAAGGAAATACCTTGCCCGAGTAGGCACTCAAAGTCCCCCGGGGCTAAGGGTGAGATCTCCGAACGGAGGCACTCGATGCACTAAACTGTGCTACAGACTAGCTAAACAACCAGCATGCTCAGAAGTCGAAACAACTAGCTCAAAATCCACATAATTGAATGATCCAAAATGAGGGGGCTCCTCTCTATTTTATAGCCTCTGCCCCTCACAATCCCTAGGCTCACCTCCTCCTGCGTGAGTCTCCTCTTGCCACGTGTTCTTCCCTCCTGCGCAGTCCCTCCATGTGTCAGCGTGGGTCCCATTTCTGCGTCCCCCTTTGGCCCCCCTTGGCTCCTCTTTAAGTCACAACGTTGTGCTTACTAGGAAGTGACTTTTTATTCTTAAAGTGAGTTATGTCCCCCGTCCTCAGTTTTTTATTTACAAATAACTATAGAAGGCAAAAATTGGGCAAAATCGAATATTCCAATTAGCCATGGCTAATTAGGAATATTACAGTCTCCCCTAGAAAAATGTTGCTTATCCTCAAGCAACTGAAGTGATGGATGCTGCAAGATCTTCTCACTCTCCCAAGTGGCATCCTCATCCAGCAAATTCTTCCACCTCACCAAGAATTCCCGGACCGTCCTACTCCGCAGCTGCCTCTCCCTGGTATCAGTGATAGCCTGTGGCTGCAATACCAAATGCCCCTCGTCATCCATGGGTGGTAGCTCATCTGTCACTGTCACCTGCTGCTCCAATGCCTTTTTTAGGCATGATACATGAAAAATGTTATGAATCTTGCTGCCTTGGGGTAGCTCCAACTCATATGCAACCTGTCGAACCCGGCGTATCACCCTGTACGGCCCATAAAAGCGGGGCTTGAGCTTCTCAGCCCCCTTTTGCTTTAGTGACGATTGTCGGTACGGCTGTAATCGTAGGTAGACCATGTCCCCTACCTCGAACTGTCTCTCCACCCGACCCCTGTCGGCATACAGCTTCTGCTGGTTCTGTGCTGTAGCATCCTTGAGAGCTCGGAGAATACCCTGACTCTCTTGGATCCAAATCTTGGCTCTGGGAGCCTTGCTATCACCGAACATCACGTCAACAAAAGATAAAGGATGATACCCATATAAGGCATAGAATGGTGACATACCAATGGACATGTGATGTGAAGTGTTGTAGCAATACTCCCCTAGATGCAGCCACCTCAACCATGCTCGCTGCTGCCCATTGACATAGTTACGCAAGTAGCCCTCTAGCCACTTGTTAACTATCTCTGTCTGCCCATCCGTCTATGGGTGATAACTGGTACTCGGTGTCAACTCCGTCCCCACCAATCGGAAAAGCTCCTGCCAAAATCCGCCCATGAAATGACTGTCCCTATCATTGACAATGGTCTTAGGAAGACCATGTAGCTTGAAGATCTCTTTAAAGAACAGCTTGGCCACCTGTGCTACTGTATAGTGTGCGGATATGGCAAAAAAATGTGCATACTTTGTTAGTCGATCAATGATGACAAAGATGCAATCCTTGCCCTGTACCATGGGCAACCCTGTGATGAAGTCCATCGAAATACTCTCCCATTTCTCCTCCGGAATGGGAAGAGGCTACAATAATCCCGTAGGATGGCTCATCTCTCCCTTGTTCCTCTGGCAAACATCGCACTCCCGGATGTGCTGGAGTACGTCCTCCTTGAGGCCCTTCCGTGAGAATCTCTCCCTAATGGCCTTGTAGGTTTTGGTAAACCCGTGATGTCCTGCCAATGGTGAATCATGTGATGCCTGGAGTATCCTCTTCTTGAGCTGAGACCCCTCAGTCAAGAAGATTCGGTCCTTGTAATAGATGATCTCATCGACCACCCTGTACCTGTCATCTGCCACCTGCCTATCCAGAACCTCACATGCAAACCTGTCCTTGGAGTACTCTACTAAGAGTCGAGCCCTCTAGTCTGTATCCAAGCTCATAAGAGACAATGTGGCTGGTCTACGTGAAAGGGCATTTGCTACCACGTTGTTTTTACCCTTGACATACTCAATGCCAAAGTCATATGCTTGGATCTTGCTGATTCACTTCTGCTGCCTCTTCTGTAGCTGCTTCTGCTCCAAAAAGAACTTGAGGCTGTTGTGATCAGTCCTCACCTTGAACCTGTTACCCACCAAATACTGCCGGTACTTAGCCAATGCATGCATGATGGCCAACATCTCCTTGTCATATATAGAATACAACCTCTCGTGCGGAAGGAGCTTCCAGCTCTTAAAGGCTATAGGATGACCTCCATGCATCAACACTGCGCCGATCCCCTCTCCCGACGCATCACACTCCAAAACAAATCGCTGCGTAAAATTTGGCAACGCAAGCACTGGGCAGCTGCTCATAACCTCCTTGAGCCTGTCAAAGGCTCGCTGTGCTGTATCTGACCAACTAAATGCCCCCTTCCTCGTCAAATCTGTCAGGGGTGTAGCAAGCTGCGAGGAACCTTTCACGAACTTCCGGTAGTAAGTACAGATGCCAATGAACCCTCGAACTTCCGTCACATTTCTCGGCTTCGACCATTCTCTGATGGCCTTGATCTTCTCCTCGTGGACTCTCACTCCGTCCATCCCTATGATGTGTCCCAGATATAACATCTTTGTCAGCGCAAACTCGCACTTGGAGAGTTTGGCATAGAATTGTTGCTCCTGTAAGATACGCAATACCGTCTCAATGTGTTGGAGATGCTCCTCCCAAGTCCTGCTGTAAATGAGAATGTCATCAAAGAATACCAACACAAACTTCCCTCGTGACTAGGAAGATGTGATTCATGCAGGACTGAAATGTAGCGGGGCGTTGGTTAGCCCAAAAGGCATCACCAAGAACTCAAAGTGCCCATAGTGACACCTGAAGGCGGTCTTGGGAATGTCCTGCTCCCTCACGTGAATCTAATGGTACCCAGATCTCAAATCAATCTTTGAGAAGAATCGTGCTCCCCTCAACTCGTCCATCAACCCATCGATCCTGGGTATGGGGTACCTGTTCTTCAGGGTCTTCTTGTTTAGGGCCCTGTAGTCAATGCACATCCTCAATGTACTGTCCTTCTTCTTCACCAACACTACAGAAGAAGCAAAAGGACTCGTGCTCGGTCGAATGTGCCCAAGAGCCAGCAAATCTTGGATAGCCCGCTCAATCTCGTCCTGATAGGCCTTGGGGTGCCTATAAGGGGTGATGATCACTGCCTAGATCCCCTGCTCAAGCTCGACAGTGTGCTGAAACCCCTGATCCGGTGGCTGTCTTGGTGGAATCTCTCCAAACACTATGGCATACCCATCAAGGATGGACTGGATCTCTGGATGCACCGTCTGCCCTGTAGTCCCTGCCTCTGATGCACACAGCTCCATTGCCCACTCTACGTCTCCCTTCCGAAAGACTGCCTCCATCCGATGAGCCGACACAGTCTGAGGCGGATATGTGTGCTGTCCCCGTATCTTCTCATGCCTCCTTGTCTTCTCGTTATCCCACTCCATCTCTAGGGTCTTCCAATCCGTCGTGACCTTCCCTAGAGTAATAAGCCACTGAACACCCAGTATCATGTTGGTGTCCGGAATATCGACCACGAAGAAGTGGTCGGTCAATGTGTAGGTGCCCATCGTCACTGAAAGCTCTGGAACATAACGAGCACACGTCATGGTCTAATCTCCTGGGACCAATACTGAAAACCCATCGAAGTTCTCTGTCTGAATACCTCTCCGCTCAACCATCTGTGCATCAATGAAGTTGTGGGTTGCCCCACTGTCAACCAAAACTGATACGCGCTGGCCACGTACTGTCCCTCGTACGCGTAGCGTCAGATACTTGTTAACTCCTCGCAACGCTGCAAGGGCCCCTCCGGTGGGTGCAAAAGATGCACCACCTACTGTTGGTGGTGGAGGTGGCAAAGGTCCCTGTATGGCATGGCTAGCTCCTTCCTTCACATCCTCCTCGTCATCCTCTTCTCCACTGCTCTCGGAGAAGACCTCGATAAAATGTGCTTTGCCAGGAGCACATCTATGTCCTAGTGCCCATGGCTCCTGACAGGTGAAGCACAACCGCTTCTTCTTCAGCTCCCTCCTGGAATCGTCGTCAAGCTGTGCTCATCCTGGTTTCCCCTTTGGAGGAGGAACCCTCACATCCTTCCCCTTACACTGAAAAGTCTGTCTCTAGGGGTAAGGTGTTCGGGTCCTGGGTAAGACATCCTGTAAGTCCCGGGTCCTGCTGATAGCGTCTTGGAGTGTGGCTGGTTTAGTGGATCGGACTAAGCCCCGAAGTGGCTCTGCTAACCCCTTCACATACATATAGACCCTCCATCCGTGGATAGGTCTGGCACCATCACAGAGACCCTCAAGAAATCTGCAATGTAGGTCTCTGGGCTCCCTATCTGTTTGAGCCTTGTCAGCTCAACGAAATGCTGCTCTAGATCCCTCCGATCAAATCGCTCCATCAGTCTCTTGGTGAACTCGGCATATGTCGTCACTGTGGAGTGCCCCAGTGTAACCATCCCATGAAACCACCTATCCTGGGCCTCGCCATCCAAATGCAATGTTGCCACCTTGATGGCCTCTGCCTCCGACATCTGGTTAAGCTGGAAATAAATGTCCAGCTTCTCCACCCAAGACTTTGTCGAACTGTTTGATGAGCCATCAAACGTAGGCAAGTGGAATCTACTCACTGCACGGTGGGTGTCGCCATCATGGTAATGCCGGTACCCTCTGTGATGGTCACGGGGTCCGCTATCCCGCTGGAGCTGCACAAAATCTCTGAATGAGAGGGCTTCCCTGAACTCCTGCCCATAGGCCTGGTACTCTGCAAAATAATCGCCCATATGTCCGGGCTCTGCCTCCTGCTAGGCTACGGCCCCGTGTCTGCTCCTAAGAAGGTGGGCATGGTAGAGCGTGTAGGGGCGAGTGAGGCCACCTGTTGCGCAGTATCACGCTGCTCTGACAAGTGATGGGATGCACCTGATCCCTCTACCGCCGTGAATCTCTACCCCATCACCCTAATCTGCCTCGACAGATCCTGCACTGATTTGAGGAGCATATCCGCAAATCTCTTCCCGTCCTCGTCGGCCATCTGTTCTGCGTCCACTACTGGCTCTCTCTGTTCTGCGTCTACCACAGGAACACAGTCTCCCTCCCCGTAGGTATTCTCCAACCTACGTCCAACGTCTCTGTACCTCCTACCTCTGTAACAAATGTAGGGTTTTCCCCTGGTGTCATAGATTGCTAGCTCCACAGGCTGAGCCAGATCTATGCTCTGATACCATTGTAATATTCCTAACCCAGAATATTCCTCAAACCCCAACAAAAACTCCAACCAAATATGTGCAAATGATGTAATAACCTATGAGTGATAAAATAACAGTGGAACAACATATAATAATGTAAACCGGAAATATAAGCAGATACATAAGAAATGCAACGAGAAATGCTAAGCCATTTTATTATACTGAGCAATAACATGAGTACAAGAGGTGATTAGATAGATGGCACCTTGACTTGCACAAGGCAAGTGAAGAAATACTCTCAGAATGACAAGAATGGCCTCTCTGCGTGGATGTTGCTGCTGTGCTGCTGCTACTGCTGGAAAACAAATGATGATTTGGGGTTGCTCTCCTCCTCAGAAAAAGCCGAAACTCTGGATTCGGGCTCTACTCAAGAAACCTAGAAAAACCCAGAAAGCTTTCCTGGAATGGCCGACCCCCCAAAAACACCCTTTTGGGGTTCTGCGCAGTTCCTCAATGCCCTGCACTGCCACTGAAGGAAACCCCTCTAAACTCTGCCTGAAACACTGCCTAAAACCCTGCCAAAAATCCTCCAATGAAACAAGAGCTGGACCCCTGCTCAATCTCCTAGCATAAATCCACTGGCAAAACCCCAATCCAACACTGCTACCAAGAAGAACTGCGTCCCTCTCCCAGTGCTGCGCAGTCCTCCAAAACACTGCTAAAACTGCTATTGGAATGCTGACGAAACTACTGCTGAAACACCAAAGGAAATACCTTGCCCGAGCAAGCACTCGAAGTCCCCCGAGGCTAAGGGTGAGATCTCCGAACGGAGACCCTCGATGCACTAAACAGTGTTGCAGACTAGCTAAACAGCCAGCGTGCTCAGAAGTCGAAATGACTAGCTCAAAATGCACATAACTGAATGATCCAAAATGAGGGGGGCTCCTCTCTATTTTATAGCCTCTGCCCCTCACAATCCCTAGGCTCACCTCCTCCTGCGTGATTCTCCTCTTGCCACGTGTTCTTCCCTCCTGCGCAGTCCCTCCATGTGTCAGCGTGGGTCCCATTTCTGCGTCCCCCTTTGGCCCCCTTGGCTCCTCTTTAAGTCACAACGTTGTGCTTACTAGGAAGTGACTTTTTATTCTTAAAGTGAGTTATGTCCCCCGTCCTCAGTTTTTTTATTTACAAATAACTATAGAAGGCAAAAATTGGACAAATCGAATATTCCAATTAGCCATGG
>APFE030071358.1:0-44614 GCA_000404065.3 Pinus taeda
TGGATACCAACTCGTCGCAGAAGCCAAGCGGAACAGTCGTGAGGTAAGTTCGGACAAGTAGGAGAGGGGGTATTTCTCTTCCCTGTCTTCACAGACCCTCGTGCTTAACTCCCAGATCCGGAGCTTTCCTGGTCTTCCTAACGCTATTGGATTTTCTCTCGTTAATCAGACTCCTATGTTTGACGTTTAATATGGCCTTGGACAGTTAACTCTCCACTCACCTAATCCAAGGACCTAAAAATCCTAAAAATTGTTGGTGTATTTAACTTAAAAAGAAAAAGTTCTAGTGAATTTTAGTTAGCGCTTGATTTTAAGGGATGTTTTTTAAGTCAAGGGATGATGGAAGTGAAACAAGTGGTGTTTTTTTGACGCAAAAGAAATTAATAAAACCTAAATATATGCATGTGCACTTTGTCATTGTTTTTCGATGAAGAGTAATTTCTATAGGGTTCGAAAGGAAACTTCTAATGAAATAAACTTTTCTTTTCTTTTCTTTAATTCACACTTCACACTCAAAAGTTAACAAAACTATTTATGCCTAAAGAGATGCAAATCTATCCAAATGCAACAACTAAATGCTTGATGCAAGATTGAAAGCTACTCTAAAACAAGAAATGAAAGTTGCTTTGCTTATCAAATTTTCTTTTTCCACTTACAATATCTAGATTGAATATGAGATGCTACATACTAAAAAAAACCCTCGAGATAAACATAAAGCACTTTCACTCACCAAAAGGAAACCAAATGAAAAGCAAGTTCAAGAAAGCGAAACAAAAACTTTTCAAAAAGTTCTCTTCAAAGTAGCAACAAGAAAGTCTTTTCGAAAATGCTCTCAACAAAAACTGAAACTTTGCGATTGGAAAACAATAAGCAAGAAACACTTTTGCAAGTTGACACCCTACAAAGAATTGAAAAACTCAACAAAAACAAATGTGTTTAAAAAGGCTTTTTAACAATCGAAAGCAGCAAGGAAAGCTTTGGTAACAAAGACCAAAAAAAATCAAAAAGACAATTTCAAGAAAGTATCAAATGACAACTTTGATGAAACAAAGAAGTAGATGGTCATAAAAAGCGATTTTGTTAATGAAAACAAAAAGTCACCAAAAAGCAAAGTTCAACACAAAGATTGATAACAACTTTTCTGCTCTAATAACTCAGAGCAGCCAAGATACCAATCAAGAAATCTTGCGTGCTTTTAGCAAAAAGATGATGACTCTTGCAAACACAAAACAAGACCAACACTCCTTATAATTAGAGAGAAATCGGAGTAAGACACTTGCTGTAACACAGACAACTGATACTAGCAAAAATGACTATTTCAAACTAACTCAGAACACCAAACAAACTTCAGAGACACAAAAATTTATAAATCCTGAAAGTTGCAAGATATACGCGACTGTACTTAGTGCAGATTGCATGTATACGCGACTGTGCCTGAGGAAACCTGCGTATACACGGGTTTACTTCAGGAAACAAGCGTTTATATGCTTCTGTAACTAAGGAAAACTGCGTATATATAATATTTCAAGGAAAATAAAAAACAAACTGAAGAAACTGGCAAAACTCAGAAGTCAAGAACAGACCAGACAGTAACAGCAAACCAACAAGCAACTGAGCCCTGAACGGCTTGACAAACACCCAAACTAGGAACAACAAGAGTGTTTTCCCCAGCGGAGTCGCCAATTCTATTGAGGGATTTGCTCCCCTGGGGCTTTTGGGTGGAAACCCTAGCAGACTGAAAGTTGTCTAAACAAAGAAGCACGCACTCACACAGCCATTACACTATAATAAGAAAATTTTAAAGTATGAAGGACGTACCTCAGGTCCTACGTTCGAGAAGTTCCTCAAGGGTCCAAACCCTTCTTCATGTCCCTTTCGCTCCTTTGTCCTGCAAAACAAACAATTCCAAAGAATGCAGTAGTATATGGACAAAGATTTATACAAAAATCATCTTTATGTTACAAAAGAAGGAAGTTAGTTATGAACTTTAAACAACCATTCATATATGAAATTCAAACATGAACATCATAAACATAAAGAAGAAGCATATCGGGAACCAAGACGTGTTTCTTTGTTATAGACAAATAGAATGTACAAAAGGAGTAATATCACCTGAGTAACCTTTCGCAAGCTCCAAGCAAAGCTTCCTTCTGGATCCATCCAGCCTCAAGCCTCTAGCATATCTCCTTCCAAGACTCACTCCATGATGCCATAACTAGTGGATGAACATCAAATCACAAGGAAACAAGGGTTTCATGTACAAATGGGGGAAGTGCAGAAGGCACAAGGGTCTTCAGACCTGGTCAGGGGGAAAATCTCAGTATAATAACCTTTCTCTCTCTTCTCTCCTCCCTTAGGCCTTCCCTTTGATGTCTTTTTATACCAATCCCAAAGTAGGTTTTTAGTTAGGAATTGGTTGGCAATAGTTGGGCCACGGGCACTAACAGGTGATCAGCAGGTAAAACCCGCGATCTCCGCCCGAAAATAAGGAGTTTTATATTTTTTTAAGTGTTTTAATACATATACGCGGGTTGGGTATATGTGAACCCACGTATACACGCATTTAACTCAGGTCAATGTCGCGTACAGGGAATAAAACACTGTTTTCTAAATTTAGGACCAGGTCTGGAAGGAGGGGTTGCTCTAGGCCATGAGTGTAGCATCACAAACCATAATAGTGAGATTTGGAGCTATAACAGAGAGAAAGTATATAGCGCATACATTTACTAACTAAACAAAACCAAGGAAAGAAAATTGTTGTAAATAAAATAAAAATTTCAGTTTCAAACAACTTTTACCCATAACATAATGGAAATTATAGTAAATATAGTTATTCAAAGTTTGAGTGAAAAAACTAAGCCATAATGTTTAAAAAAATACTCCAGTCCGGCAAAACGAATAACATAAATCACATAATAAAATTTAAAGGAGGTCGATAACCTCAACAATTGTTCCATTTTTTTTAAAGGATATGGCATAATTGTAAATGGGTGCATGCACCATTGGTATCAGGAGAAAAATAACAAAATAAAGGAACAAGGTAAGTCCTAGATAGTCTAAACTGACAAGGACAAGTCTAATTAATTGGAGTAGCAACTAACAGTAAACCCAAACATTTGTGAGAGCAAGACAACAATCATTTTATGGGAGGAATTCCCTAAGAGAATTGGGGACACCTAGATTTAGACTTGGAAGCTAGGGCATTAAAACCTTCATCGCACTGCTTGGAGGAGGCGGCAAAGGACTCAAACACCTGTACATAAAAAATAAACGTCGTGAGAATTTGCAAATTAGGGATTTAATAGTTAAAATCTACACATTTTCTTTATTTCATTTAGAAAAGATGAGGCAATGCTTGCCTTCATTATGCTGGGTAATGTCAGAGCAGAGGAAGCCTGAAATGTTAAAAATGCTCTAAGATTCAGAGGAACAATGACCAGTAGAGGACCCCATTCCTTTTCCAGTCTTCTCTGCAGCAAAACCTTGTTGAATAACTCTCTGCCATGGCATGCCATAGAAATTAAACAAGGAAACTATAGATTACAATATGAAATATTTACAAAACAAAACTCACAATTGGCTTCCTCAAGAAGACCCATCGTAATACAACCAGGAAGGGTCGAGTAGGCATAACAATTCAAAGGATTATCCTATAAGTCGAATGTCACCACTACACTGAGATGCTCCAAAACCCTCTTGCCAACATTGCAAATGAGATGAGACCGCAACTCAAGGTTTGGGTGGCTACCATCAAGAAAACCTTTGAACAAATCTCCTCCGTCCATTGTAAGAGATCAAAATAGAGTCTGTGATGCCCTGGGTTAAAAATGTAAATATTTAATTTACTGTGGTAAATGTGAAACTGAACCTGTTATTTTTATCTATTTAAAAATTTAAATATAATTTTTTTTAATGATGACAAAAGAAAAGAGTTTCCTTAAAAAGGAAAAAAAATCCTCAAGGAGGAAGTTGTCCTCTTGAGGTGGAAAGACAACTGTTGTGGAAGCAACCCTAACTACCTCGCCTAATTGGAAAAGTTTTTAGAGAAAAGGGGGAGGGGAGGGAAAAATCTGCATTTTAGGGTTAGGCAGAGGAAAAAGGGAAAATAATCCAAAAAGGAAAGGAAGGCGGCTAAGTCTGGTGATGACCAGATAGCCTTGGTCGCTACTAGAGCACTTGCAGAAGACTGTGGTCTAGCAAGAAGCAAAGGGGGTGATTCTGGTCCTGAAGGAAGAATCTCATGGTCGGGTGGATTGAAGACAGCAGACCCTGATTCGGGTGACTATCAAAAATAACTCTTCAGCCGGAGGACTCCAAGTACATAAGAAAACTATGTGTTGGGACTGTTTAGAAAGCTATACAATGTTAATCTTGTTTTCCTCCTTGTTTTTCCTCTTTATATTGTGGCAAGGAAGAGGAAGGAATTTTCTTACAGGAAATTAGGACAAGTAGCTGAGCAGAGAAATGACTGTTCTCCTAGGGAAACTTTTACTGACAATAGTGTTTGTAATTTGTGAAGAAATTGAATCTTGTTTTTGTCTTCCTTTTAAAAATTCTGAGAGTCAAATGTGAGAGGGGTCTACTGGGAAATTCTTCCAGAGATTATAGAAGAAAAACAACAAATTAGAACAAGAAAACCACAGGTTCACCATAGATTCAGAGTCTTCCAAAAATTGCTATTGTAGTAAAACAAAATGCATTCTATAACAACAGAAGGACCAACAGAGCTCCTTATTCTTTAATTCTGTTCACATGCTTTATCACAGAGAAAATGTAGAAAAATGTAATGTTTCGAATTAGAACCTTGAAGCATTTGCAAAGTAACGATATATTAAAAAAAAAATTCTGAATAGCATAGTTGCAACCGCAAAGGGACGTAGACCTTATGACTAGGGTTTCGTTGCGCCCTCTCGTATGCAAATCAATCTATGAGATAGTGAGGTAAGCACTCAAATAAATAAATAAATAAATAAATAAATAAATATATATATATATATATATATATATAATATATATATATATATTATATATATATATATATATAATATATATATATATATATATTATATATATATATATTATTTATATTATATTATATATATATTATATAATATATTATATATTATATACGTGAAAAATGATCGCAAGCAAATATTGTAAGTCTCGGCCTCATACAGAAACCAATAACTCAGAGAGAATGCATAAAAGAATAAACCAGACTCTGAGGGCAAATTTAAGTGATAATCCTGTAGGTTATACACATGAATCTAGTAGTATACAGAGCTAGATTCTCATTCAATGTCAAGCAAGAACATAAACCCTGTGTATTTCAAAACCCCTTGCCATTATGGGGTGTGCATTATGCAATACAACCTACGATATGAAATGTCGAACACCATACGATACAAAATGAAACCCCACTAGCAATGGAGGAGTGTACAAAATGCCAACATATATCTATCTATATATATATATATATATATTTGCAAGGATACAGTATTACAGTGATATATATATCATAATTCCATAGCTTATGAAAACTAACAAGGGTTTGTAGATACAGAGAATTTTAAGGAGAAAGGTAATGCGCCTCAGGGTAGGCATTTATCCCTTAACTGAAACAACTCGAGTCGTAGAAGCCAGACCAATAGCAGAAAGAAAATCTGGAAGTATACATAAACCATTGTGTGCATGAATAGCCATAAAAATGTAGGAGTCAAAAATGTTCTCCCAGGTAAGAACCTTAATAAAATTACTTAACAGAGTATCCATTACATGAGCAAAAGTGTCACAAAGCTCGAGGGCTCATCAAAACATAGTCAACAATTTAAAAATCCTTTCGAAGGATAGATTCCCAACCCTACGTGAGTTGGTGGACCCGTCAGGCTCGAATCCTGCCAATACTCTGTACATTAAGCGGAAAGAGAAAAGCTGTAAGGAATGGCCCAGAGGGCCATCACTAGTCGACAAAGTTAAGGAGCTCTTCTTAACATTCTAAGAGGCCTTCATTTCTTGCTGTAGCCAAGTAAAAAGAAAAAAATAACATGCAGAGGAAATATAAGAGCATACCCGTTTGCCGAACTTTGAGAGAATCGAATCTGGAAACTGGGCAGCTACACCAGTACCCATGTATATTCCACTGGAGCAAGAACTAGAACCCTCGTCCATAGAGAAACCAAGACAAGCCTGTGATGTGTTAGAAATTCGAGCCGAACAGAAATTAAAAGGGAAATAAAACTAATAGACAGACAACATTGTGTTAACACTTACCAAAGGCAACCGCCGTTAAAGAAAACTAGTCCAAGTAGATCTGGAAATGTGCCTTGGCATCAGGGCCATAACCCTTCTTCATCAGGCTGAGGTTCTAACCCTGTTTGGCACCGAGAAGGAGATGGAGCTGTGCAGAGTCGAAACCAAGTGTTTTGTTGGAAGCCTTAATGGAGCAATAAATTGGGTTGATTTGCATCGAGCCAACCTCACCCTCGTATGGGATATCTGACATCTCCACCATCGATGCGGGGAGGAGCCTGAGGGTGCGGAGGCAAAGGAGCCCTCATCACGTGAACAAGTCAGCTAACATAAATGCCATAGGCCAGGTGTAAGGAAACAACATGCCAACATTTAAACCCACAGACAATACCCTACCTTCCGCGGGATATTTCCAAATACGTTTATGGATATCCAGATAATTCTATTCATAATCCTTTTCTATGGTTTTCACGTGTAGGTGGCATTAAAATCGAAAACATTTGCGTACAGAACCATGTAAGGTGGTGAAAATATGTGTAGATATTAAAAAAAAAATTATCATCGTGTAAGTTATTTGGTGGAGTCATTACAAGTGGTATCAGAGCCCATAATAAAAAACTGTGGCCTCTTGGAATTGGAGTTGTTATACAGATCAAATATAATTTAATTCCATCTCTACTGAGCACTTACAATTTTATTTATTTATTTTTTATTTTTATTTTATTTTATTTATTTTATTTTTTATTTTATTTATTTATTTATTTATTTTTTTTATGCGTGACTACTCACCTGTTATTTTTATGTTTAAGTACAGGAGAAAGATTGACATCATGAGGAGAGCAGACAGTGCGTCACATAGATTTGTAGTGGGACAAGGACCTGTAGAGAATAACCCTGAATTATGCATCTTGGATAAGTTTGTATTGATTTTCATTGACGATATATTGATTTATTCTCAAACTATGAAGGAGCACCAGGAGCACCTCAGATTAGTGTTGCAAACCCTCCGAGAACACCAACTATACGCTAAGTTCAGCAAATGTGAATTTTACAAAGAGAAAATACAATATTTGGGGCATGTAATTATTAAGGAATCACGGTGGATCCCGAAAAAATAAGGACTATAATGGAATGGTCGGTGCCTAAGGATGTGGCGGACATCCGATCCTTCATGGGGTTGGTGGGCCATTACAGATGGTTTGTAGAAGGATTTTCGAGGGTAGCTTATCCCATTACTTCCTTACAGAAAAAGGGAAGGGCCTTTAGGTGGACCCCTGAATGTCAAAAAAGTTTCGAGCAACTTAAATGCCTGATCACCAACGCACCCATTTTGACCATAGCAGACCCTAACAAAGATTATGTGGTGTGCACAAACGCAAGTAAAGAAGGAGTAGGCAGTGTGTTGATGCAAGAAGGGAAGGTAATAGTGTATGAATCAAGAAAATTAAAGGAGCATGAGAAGAAATATTCTGCTTACGATCTAGAGTTGGCAGCTGTGATTCACGTCCTGAAAATGTGGCGCCATTACCTTATGGGGAAAAAATTTCTGTTGTTGACAGATCACCACAGTCTGACCAATTATTTTAGCCAGCCCACTCTAAATGCAAGGAAAGCATGGTGGGTGGATTTCCTAAGTGGTTTTTATTTTGAGATCAAGCATTTAAAAGGAAAGCAGAACCGGGTGGCAGACGCGTTGAATCGGAAATTGCATTGTCTATACGAAATTTCTTGTAGTGAAGGGAAAAGCCCCTTAAGGGAAATGATTAAAAAGGCAGCCGAACAAGATGCTATTTATCAACAAATAAAATAGCAATTACAGAAACCAACCAACAAAGGAAAATAGCCGGATTATGCCTTGGATGATGCTGGACTGTTGTATTATAAGGGAAAGTTGTACATGCCCAATCAGAACAACATTAAAAATTTGATATTGGATGAGTATCATTAGGGTCATTATGTTGGACACCCAGGATATCAAAAGATGATCACGACACTTCGAAAATAATATTATTGGCTGGGAATGAAGAAAGATGTGGCTGGTTATTTGGCACGCTATCTAGAATGTCAGCAAATTAAAGCAGAACATCAGCATCTTGCGGGTTTATTACAACCATTACCCATTCCAGAATGGAAGTGGGAAACCATCTCTATGGACTTTTATAACTGGTTTGCCTAAGTCAAAGAAAAATAACGACTCTATCATGGTGGTGGTGGACAAGCTGAGTAAGTCAGCACATTTTATACCGGTACAATCTACCTATAGAGCTGTGCAGATTGCCCACGTGTTCATGCAAAATATATATGTAATATTTACATCGGTCTTTTGGAAAACAATGTTTGAGGAATTGGGAACTCAGCTGAACTTTAGCACGGCTTATCACCTCAAACTAACAGACAAATTGAATGGGTGAACTAGGTGCTGGAAGACATGTTGAGAGCATTTGTGATGCAGCAACCAACCAGGTGGGAGGACTACCTACACTTGGTTGCATTCGCATACAATAATGGATACCACACATCTTTGCTAAAGAGCCCTTTTGAAGTATTGTACGGGCGGAAGTGTCGCACCCCCTCGAGCTGGAGTGGACTAGAAGACAGATTGATGTTAGGTCCTGAAATGCTTAAGGAGATGGAGGAACTGGTGAAAAGGGTACAATCTAATCTAAAGGCAGCTCAAGATAGGAAAAAGAACTTTGCTGACCAGAAAAGGAGGTTTAAGGAATATCAGGTTGGTGATCATGTATATGTGAGAATTCGAGCAAAAAAGAGCACATTACAGTGGAGCGGGTGCGCTAAGTTGGCACCTCAATATTGTGGACCATTTCAGATCTTAGCAAAGAATTGGGCCAGTAGCTTACCAGCTCGCTCTGCCAAGTCACATATGAGTCCACAATGTCTTTCATGTCTCCGTGTTAAAGAAATATGTTTATGATCCTAAGAATGTGATTAAATGGCAAAATATTCAGGTGAGAATTATCTCCGATAGGTCAGTTTAAATGTTTTCTTTTAAAGAAAAAATAACGTAGGATGTTGCTGGTTGCAGGTAGAACCAAAAGGATAAATACGGGTTGAACTGCTGAGCATCCTCGACCAGGGAGAAGTAACGCTGCGAAAACGGGATATTACCCAAGTTAAAGTGCAGTGGCAGCACTTTGGGCCTGACGAGGCCACTTGGAAAGATGAAGTACTTATGAAAAGGGCTTATCTAGGGCTGTTCATAGCTGAAAGACATCAGGACGATGTCTAATCTCAGGGGGGGAAGATGTGATGCCCCGGGTTAAAAATGTAAACATTTAATTTACTGTGGTAAATGGAAAACTGAACCTGTTATTTTTATCTATTTAAAAATTTAAATATAATTTGTTTTCATGATGAGAAAAAGAAAATTGTTTCCTTAAAAAGGAATAAAAAATCCTAAAGGAGGAAGTTGTCCTCTTAAGGCGGAAAGACAGTTGCTGTGGAAGCAACCCTAACTACCTCCCCTAATTGGAAAAGTTTCCAGAGAAAAGGGGGAGGGGAGGGAACAATCTACGCTGTAGGGACAGGTAGAGGAAAAAGGGAAAATAATCCAAAAAGGAAAGGAAGGTGGCTAAGTCTGGTGATGACCAAATAGCCCTGCTCGCTGCTAGAGCACTTGCAGAAGATTGCGGTCTAGCAAGAAGCAAGGGGGGAGATTCTAGTCCTGAAGGACGAATCTCATGGTCGGGTGGATTGAAGACAACAGACCCTGATTCAGGTGACTATCAGAAACAACTCTTCAGCCGAAGGACTCCAGGTACATAAGAAAACTATGTGTTGGGACTATTTAGAAAGATGTATAATGTTAATCTTGTTTTCCTCCTTATTTTTCCTCTTTATATTGTGGGAAGGAAGTGGAAGGAATTTTCTTACAGGAAATCAGGACAGGTAGCTGAGTGGAGAAATGGTTGTTCTCCTAAGGAAACTTTTACTGACAATAGTGTTTGTAATTTGTGAAGAAATTGAATCTTGTTGTTTTCTTCCTTTTAAAAATTCCGAGAGTCAAATGTGAGAGGGGTCCTGGGAAATTCTTCCAGAGATTACAGAAGAAAAAAAACAAATCAGAACAAGAAAACCACAGGTTCACCATAGATTCAGAGTCTTCCAAAAATTGCTATTGTAGTAAAACGAAATGCATTCTATTAACAACAGAAGGACCAACAGAGCTCCTTCTTTAATTCTGTTCACATGCTTTATCACTGAGAAAATGTAGAAAAATATAATGTTTTGAATTAGAACCTTGAAGCATTTGCGGAATAACGATATATTAAAAAAAATTTCTGAATAGCATAGTCGCAACCGCGATGGGACGTAGACCTTATGAGTAGGGTTTAGTTTCTCCCTCTCGCATGCAAATCAATCTATGAGATAGTGAGGTAAGCACTCAAATAAATAAATAAATATATATATACGTGCAAAATGATCGCAAGCAAATCTTGTAAGTCTCGGCCTCATACAGAAACAAATAACTTAAAGAGAATGCATAAAAGAATAAACCAGACTCTTAGGGAAAATTTAAGTAATAATCCTGTAGGTTATACACATGAATCTAGTAGTATACAGAGCCAGATTCTCATTCAATGTCAAGCAAGAACATAAAACTTGTGTATTACAAAACCCCTTTCCATTATGCGGTGTGCATTATGTAATACAACCTACGATATGAAATGCCAAACACCATACAATACGAAATGAAACCCCGCTGGCAATGGAGGAGTGTACAGAACGCCAACACACACACACACACACACACACACACACACACATATATATCTATTTGCAAGGATACACTGTTACAGTGATATATACATCATAATTCCATAACTTATGAAAACTAACAAGTGTTTGTAGATACAGAGAATTTCAAGGAGAAAGGTAATGCACCTCAGGGTAGGCATTTATCCCTTAACCGACATAACTCGAGTCGTAGAAGCCAAGCCAATAGCAGAAAGAAAAGCTGGAAGTATACATAAATACATTGTGTGCATGAATAGTCGTAAAAAAGTAGGAGTCAAAAATGTTCTCCCAGGGAAGAACCTTAATAAAATTACTTAACAGAGTATCCATTACATGAGCAAAAGGGTAACAGAGCTCGAGGGCTCATCAAAACATAGTCAACAGTTTAAAAATCCTTTCGAAGGATAGATTCCCAACCCTACGTGAGCTGGCGGGCCCGTCAAGCTCGAATCTTGCCAATACTCTATATATTAAGCGGAAAGAGAAAAGTTGTAAGGAATGGGCTAGAGGGCCATCACTAGTCGACAGAGTTAAGGAGCTCTTTTTAATATTCTAAGAGGCCTTCATTTCTTGTTGTAGCTAAGTAAAAAGAAAAAAATAGCACGCAGAGGAAATATAAGGACATACCCGTTTGCCGAACTTTGAGAGACGAATCTGGAAGCTGGGCAGCTACACCAGTGCCCATGTATATTCCACTAGAGCAAGAACTAGAACCCTCGTCCATAAAGAAACCAAGACAAGCCTGTGATGTGTTAGAAATTTGAGCCGAACATAAATTAAAAGGGAAATAAAACTAATAGACAGACAACACTGTGTTAACACTTACCAAAGGCAACCGTCGTTAAAGAAAACCGGTCCAAGTCGATCTGGAAACATGGCTAGGCATCAGGGCCATAACCCTTCTTCGTCAAGCCGAGGTTCTGAGCCTGTTCGGCACCGAGAAGGAGATGGAGCTGTGTAGAGTCGAAACCAAGTGTTTTGTTGGAAGCCTTAGTGGAGCAATAAACCGGGTTGATGTGCATCGAGCCAGCCGCACCCTCGGATGGGATATCTCACATATCTACCGTCGATGCGGGGAGGAACCCGAGGGCGTGGAGGCAAAGGAGCCCTCATTACGTGAACAAGTCAGCTAACATAAATGCCACAGGTCAGGTGTAAGGCAACAACATGCCAACATTTAAACCTGTAGACAATACCCTACCTTCCGTGGGATATTTCCAAATACGTTTATGGATATCTAGATAATTCTATTCATAATCATTTTCTATGGTTGTCGCGTGTAGGTGGCATTAAAATCGAAAACATTTGCGTACAAAACCATGCAGGGTGATAAAAATATGTGTAGATATTAAAAAAAAGTTTATCATCTTGTAAGTTATTTCGTGGGGTCATTACATAGTCATTTATGTAAATCTAATATCAAGGAAAGGGCTGCGAAGTGGAGTGTCAACACTTTCCCTCTCGAAGTTTCCCAACCCTGTAACAATGAGTTAAGGTGGGGTAGAGGGCAGGTTAGGTTTAATAATGATTCAAACCATGCCTTAGTCAATGTGGCAGGTTAAATCGAATAAATGTAATTGGCATTGGAAACCTATCCCTTAGTCAATGTGGCAAGTTAAATCGAATAAATGTAATTGGCATTGGAAACCTATTGATCCGATGGTGCACTAATTTCAAATGAAACCTTTAAGTGAAAGTTACTCTAAGTAATTGTTAAGTTGTTGTGTTAATTATGTAGAGTGAAAAAAACAAAAGTATATTGTGCTTAATAGATATGTAACAGGGCACCCGGCTCTTCATCCCGATCTCGATCTGCGTCCATCGACACTACCTTTGTCTCTGCTGCTCTAGTGTGAATCTCTATGATTAAAAACTTTGTTTCATATTATTTTAAATATGTATATGCCTAATTTATACATTAATTCTCTTTATAATAATAATAAAAATTATAATTTAATTAATTTCTTTTATTTGTTTAATGTCACCTACTCTCTATTGGTAACAAAAGAGTAGGTAACAAATATTTATCTGACTGTGTAAATTTAAAGAAAATAATAATATTAATTTATACAAAACTTATAAATTAGTTTATTCTTTTTGCTTTTTTTAAATTATGAGGATAAACAGAGACTTTAATAATTTTACTAACTACAAATTTTGATAAACTATTTAAATCTAAAAATAAAATCATATTTTTATTATAACCACACTATCAATAAATAAAATTCACATCACTCATTACTTTACATATCTAAATTATATATTTAAACCATAATTTTTTTGCAAAACCAAATTATGAAAACTAGAAAAAATGTACGTAAGATTTCGTAATACTACTCTATAAAACTTAATTACATATTTAAATTATAGGTTTAAACCATAACTTTTTAGCGAAACCCAATTATGAAAATTAGAAAAAAATCTACAAAAGAATCGACTCTACAAAACTCAATTAACTCCCGGCTGGATCAAATCAACCATAATAACACTCATACATCAAAAACTCAATTTATCTCAACTATTAAACGGATGCTCATTCATGTTGGCTCATCCAACATTGGAGCACCAATCGCAGGCTGGTTTGAGTAAAAACGATCTTTCTTACACCGCCATATCTCTGGGAGAGATCTGAAGCAGATACCACCGCTTTTTAGCTTGATGTCCTTTTCCCACATGGCCTTTGGCTTTTATTGTTTTTCGAGTTTGTTTTTCTATAACCGTAAAATATTAGCACTCGCAGTCTAATATCAAATCACTTTTAATAAAACAAAATAGTTATGTGCCGAGAGGAGAAGCGAGCCGAAAGCAACCAACCAGGTTGTCTGAGCTTAGGTAGCTACTGATTGATAGGTAATCCGAAGAACCAATGCATATTCTGCACTCGTTTTCACCATGTTTCAAGCTACTGTCTAGTCTGAAGTTCCATGCATGCCTATCTCTCGTAGAGCCGACACCTGACGGTATTTGCCTATAGCCACCCATGCTAGCCCACAAGCAGACATGCACTCCCCCTCTCTTCACTAGGCTATCGTCCATTGAGCCCTCTATATAAACAGTTCTATGGTAGGGGTGTAGGTTTTGGCTAGACTCTGATCCTTTCGAGCCCAGATGCAGTTGAGGTTCTCTTTTTGAATAACTTCCTATACCTTTTATCGGAGGCTTAATGCTCTAGTTCCAAATCTTCTAGTTTTCGGGTTTGCTGGAGGTCAATTGTCGCTTTCCCCTCGGCGTGCGCCTTGAAAGAGGTCAGTTATTTCATCCCTTACAAATTGTGTTATTCTGTATCTGTATCTTTTTGCTTATGGAAGTAGTTCTTAGCTCTAAATTATAGAGATTGCACAGTATTCAGTTGTGTTGTTGATGTTTCTAAAAACCACTTGCCACGATGCTTTAAAATTTTGAGATGGGAGGAAAGTATGTATAAAGTTTGGGTCTGTTTTTACCAGCATGTTCTTTTAAGTTTCTCTGCTCTGGATTGGGTTATCTCACAATGTTCTGGACAGTCATAAACAATTTGAAGAAGTTTATAATAATTCATAAACCTTGCTCAGACATTCATTTTAAAATAGGAGGATGGTGGTGTCTTGTTGAAATATACTGTTGCTGCTTAGTTTGTCAAGACTCTTCATCCGGTTAACAAAATATAGGGAGATGATATTCTTCATGAGTTTCATCCCGTAGCTGAATCTCTCAACCTCTGTAGGACCTGGGATTTCCATGGATTGCAGCCAATAGTCTCTTCCACCAGCCGGAGTCTCTGTTTTTTCTGGAGTGGAAAACCTCATTCCACGGGACCGGAAATTTTCAGCCTTATCTGGAATGGAATTTCAAATCTCATAGGGATTTGAATTGTGTCCTTTAGATGACGTGTCTCGTACTTGAGGGTATAAACAATTTAGGATCATCCCTTCTTAGTCAATTACCTTCAGCAGTGCCATCACCCATCAGTTATTATCTTTGGCCAAAAGTTAGTTTCTATTTCCGTGCCTGCCTCAGAACCTGGAACCATACTTCTCGAGTCTTCCTATCATCAGCTTCTATGTCAGAAATGGTTTAATTTCACTTAAATCCCCTCATTTGACATTTACTTAATCCAGGATTTATGTCCAGAGTGTGGTCAAATCTTGATTAATTTATGGGGTACCAACCCAATCCGGAAATCTAATTAGGACAAAGGTACTTCACTAATCCCGTGGTAAAGGTTTTGGAGGCGCATGGACTGTGGGTCAGACGCGTCGGCCACGGAGGCCATGGTCAGGGCTGCAATCCAGGCCAAGAAGGCATGGAAGGATGCCACGTTGTCTGGTGGATGGCAATCAACCTTGGATGACGTGGTTGTCAAACCATCGATGTATGATGCTGACAGGGAAAGGAAAGGTTTCCAAAGAGAGCAGCCTCCCAGGAGGTCAATAGTAAAGGTGTTTCCCATCAGAAGGAAAAGGTGTTACGTGAACACGCTAGCAGTTATAATAATGCCCAAAACCCTGTCAAAACCATTCCCCCGCCTACTACAATAAAGCTGGACAACATTCACCTGACTGAGAGAATTGAAAGCCTACAGGACCTCGCCTTGGTGGGTAAATGGCATTTTCCAGAAATGGATGATGCCGCAATGAGAAAATGGCTTGAGGTTCAGTGGAAACCGGTGATTGGATATACCCCCATTATTTCTAATCTCGTGAAAGAGTGGTATTGCTTTCATTTTTTGAATGCCAGTGATGTAGAATCCATCCTGAAGTGTCCCTGGGTTTATAAAAGGAGCTTCCTCGCTCTCTATAGGTGGTATATCGGATATAACCCTCTGAAAAATACTCCCTTGAATAACCTAATTTTGGTAAAGCTCCCAAACCTTCCCCTAGAGATGTGGTCCAAGGAGACACTAGCTGAGATAAGTAATTCCATTGGAAGATTTGTCTACGTTGACCCAAGGTGTCTTGGAGGAAAAGACAAGAGAATAGCGTGGATTCTCATTGAAAAGACCTATAGGAGGGTGGGGGGTTTCCTGACCATATTGAGATTGCTTGGAGAGACTTGAAAATAAAACAATGACTGGATTTTTGGGGCATCCCTTTTAGATGCTCCACATGTCATAGAACAAGACACCTTATTAAAAATTGCCATCGGCACCCGACTACAAAATGTAGATTGTCTCATCAAAATATCCGGATAGACTCTCCTGTGCTCACTAAAAAGGAGAATGCTTCTCCTACAGCTAGCTTATCTCCAACAGAACTCATAGATGGGCAAGTTTTTAAAAATCGGGATAACAAAGTCATCCAATCTCCGCAGTATTTGTCTCAGGACTTCTCTTATGACCTCGAATCCAGACCTGAAAGCTTGGGAAAGTTTGTTTGCACTTCTAAAAACAAGACTCTAACTCTCCAGTGTCCGCCCTTTTCAGAACCTAAAGAATACAAAGCAGCTCAGTCCCCTCCTCCCATCCAGTTCAAAGACTTTATAGTGGGATCCCACCCCATTCTTATTTCTTCATCCTCGCCATCGCCCAAAAAGAACTTATTCCCATCCACGAAAGGCAAGGAGCCAATGGCGGTTGTTACCCCACTAAACTCCCCAGCCTCATCCCCCACAAATCTGTATGACAGTGACTTAGACTTTCTTCTCTTGAGCTGGAACCTTTGACTGTCCATAAACCATGTAATCCTACCCTACCATTCATAAGCCCAAACTCTGCAAGGAACATAACAGTGAGAAGGAAGCACAATGGAGGTAGCAGACATTTTAGAGGGAGGACAATTGCTGCACACAATGGTATAAGGAACCTATCCCTGACTGACGTTCCCATCTATGATATGTCAGAATCTCAGCCTCTTAGAGCAAGCGTGGCTGGAGAGACTTCCAAATGACCTATATGATATCTATGAACATTAGAGGTCTGGGTGCAGACCTTAAATTTTTGGCGCTAAAGGATCTCTTCTAGTCAGCTCAGCCAAAAATCATTTTAATTCAAGAAACTATGCATAGCAATCATGTGTCCATAACTTATATTAGGAAAATGTTCCCCTCATGGTTCCTGATAGCTTCAGAGGCCATGGGTCTATCGGGAGGGTTGGCGGTCTTGTGGGACCTTGATAGGATCAGGGCAAAGGCGTACAAGTGTTTTGCTGGCATCCTCATTTCAACATCTATCAGAGGAAAAGATTGCCCCAATAATATCTTGAACACCTATGCCCCTTATAAGAACATAATCCCTTTCTGGGAAAAACTATTTGCTTAAGAAATTTTTGATATTGAATCATTGATAATTGCAGGCAATCTGAACATAACACTAAGCATAGAAGAACGACGGGGAAACTGCAGGAAGAGAGATCCGCTTGTTGATCGCATAAAGTATGAACTTCTGCACAGAAATTTTGTAGATATAGCTCCTCCTAAAATGATGCCGATGTGGGATAAATGGAAGGACAGAGAAGGTGTATATTGCTAAAAGGATCGACCAGTTCATTATTCACGACAGCATTATAGATAAAATGGGAATGCCACATTTGTCCATTGGGAATGCATTTATATCCGACCATAGACCAATTTATCTCAGCTGGAAGGAAAATGATTTCAAAAAGGGGTACCCTTTTAAATTCAATAGAATATGGTTGGAAGATCCAGACTTCAATGAAGTTATAACTAAAACTTGGAAGGATTTATCTGCAAAAGACATGATTCCCCCATTTATGACTTTCAGAGATAAGTTGGCTGCCATGAGAAAAGTGGTCAAAGATTGGCAATTTAAAAAAAGACAGAGGGAGAGAGCTACTCTTCAAGAAATGCAGAGGGAGTTGGACATTATTTTCAAGGCTATGGATGCTAACTCCTTTTCTTTTAGCACGAGATGCCGAATAAAAGAACTAGAAAGGAAAAAACAGAACATTTTGAGGTAGGAGGAAGTCTTTTGGAGGCTTAAAAGCAGGGTAACTTGGCTTAAGGAAGGTGATAGGAATACTAAGTTCTTTCATAAGTATGCTAATTTCGGACGTGAGAAAAATACCATATGGAAAATAAGCGATGGTTAGGGAGGCTATCATGTCTCACAACAAGATATCTCTAAGGAAGTTGTAAGACATTTTAAAAACCAAAATAGAAGAAGGGAAGGATGCGGGTTCCAGGACATTCTATGGGGTATTGACCTGGTCCTCAAATGTTTGATGATGAAAAAAATGAGAGCCTCTTTCAGCCTATAATAGAGGATGAACTTTTGGGTGTTATGAAGGCCTTTAAAAAGGACAAATGTCCTGGCTCGGTCGGCTGGACAATAGAATTTTTTATTCATTTCTTTGATATCATCAAGCAAGACCTACTAAGGATGGTTGAGGCATCTAGAATTTCAGGTAGCATTCATCAGTTCACTTCCTCCACTCAAATAGCTCTTATCCCAAAAAAAGTGGAGGCAGTTTCCTTTCAAGATTTCAGGCTGATCTCCTTATGCAATATAACTTTCATAATCATCACAAAAATTATTGCTGAAAGGATAAAAGTGACTTTGGCCACCTTTCTTACAAAGGATCAACATGCTTTTTTAAAGGGAAGGAATATTTTGGATGTCGTCGCCAATACTCAGGAAAGCCTGTTTACTATTCTCTCAAAAAAATCAGATGCTGCCATTCTGAAAATTGATTTCCAAAAAGCTTATGATTGTTTAGATTGGGGATTCATAAGATGTTTATTAGCAAAGATCAACCTGAAATCAAATTCCATTAGCTTGATCATGGCCTGTGTGGAAAATGTGAACTATGTTGTCATCATTAATGGTATGCCTTCTCCTTTTTTTCCAGCTGAAAGGGGGCTTTGCCAAGGGTGCCCCCTTTCTCCTCTTCTATTCATCCTGGCAATGAACTCTCTAAGCCTTCACATAAACAAGGCGGTTTCCGAAAATAGGTGTAGGCCTGTCAAGATCTGCAGGAATAACTACATCTCACACAACCTATTTGTTGATGATGTTCTCATTTTTGCAATGCTCTACAGGGTATCGTGGATTTGCCTCAATGACATTCTTAATAGGTTCCAAAGCGCTACAGGGTTACATATAAACAAGGCAAAATCTATCCTCTTCCACAGTGACATCAATATGGAAATGGTGAAATGGATCTCTGAGTTGTTTGGAATAGAGCCGAGATCGATCAAGGACAGTTTAAAGTATTTGGGTTTTCAGTGAAAAGCCAACGGTTACTCTAAAGCGGACTGGCAGTGGTTGATAGATAGGTACTAAAAAAAGATCGCGGCTTGGGAATACAAGTGCTTATCCTTGGCAGGAAGAATTATTCTAACTCAAAGTGTATTAACGCAAATGGTTGTATACTGGGCACACATTTTCTTCCTACCTGCAAGTATCATCCACAAAATGAACAAAATATCTGCAAATTTTATATGGGTTGGTAAATCATATCAGAAAAAATATCACCTTTCTAAGATGGAAAAGGTCTCTTTGCCCAAGAGCTTAGGAGGTTGGGGACTATTGGATTTGAGGGTATTTGGTAAAGCTCTCCTTTGTAAGTCACTGTGGAGAGGGATTTTTGGAGAAGGGCCGTGGAGCATCACTATCAAAAAGAAATATATGAAGGGAAGGGACATGGAATACTGGTTCCGGAAAGGAAGGATTGGAGCCATACATGGATCAGCTATTTGGCTTAGTTTTCACAAAATTGAGCAATATTTTTTAAAGAATCTGAAGTGGAGTTTACAATCTGGCAGCAGAATCCTTATTGGCATAGATCCCATCTTGGGTGGCCGGGAGAGCATATCCATTCCTAAGAAGCTTCTTTTTTACTTCCACAGAAATGGTATTTTTACTTGGGACAA
Source organism: Pinus taeda (assembly GCA_000404065.3). Classification (NCBI taxonomy): domain Eukaryota; kingdom Viridiplantae; phylum Streptophyta; class Pinopsida; order Pinales; family Pinaceae; genus Pinus; species Pinus taeda. The sequence continues at coordinate 19,813 of APFE030071358.1, forward strand.
GCTCATAACAGCCTTGCAAGGTCCAATCCCCCTTTGGAAAGAGGCCATTGATTTTGGCATGCCAAAGTCTCTGGCTGGGCTTTGGAACTCCATCAAGGAAACTCTCAGAAGCTGTGGTTTTCATCGCTTGAGGACAGTAGACTATCTGATCTGGACAGTGCCAAAAGAAAACATGTCGGTTCAAGTAGAAGACATTTACATAGATATGATTGGATCAAAGGCCCCACACTCTAACTCGATTTATCCTCCGCTCTTATGGAAGACAGGATGCCCTCCAAAATTAATATTTTTCTCGTGGCTGGTGTTCCACGACAAAAATTTGACATGGGAAAATTTGAGGAAAAGGAATTGGCACGGGCCGAGTAGATGCACAATGTGCGATTCAGATGAGGAATTCAATTATCACATGTTTTTCCAATGCCAATCTTTGTTGCAAATCTGGCAGGATTTGGCAAATTTATATGGTTTTCCTCACATTGTTTTTGTTTCAACTCATGCGGCTTTTGATTAGTGGAGTGGGCAGAGAGACTCATGGAGGCCCATGATTATTATTTTCCTATGGTGCGCTTGGAAATGGAGGAACAACAAAATTTTCAAAGAATCAAAGAACTATCTTAAAACTACATTGCAAAATATCATTTCCATCTATGATTCTATGCCAAAAAAGTAGTCCAAAATGAAAAAAGGCAACATAAAAGAGAATGAATGTCTCCGCACAGAATCCCTAAGAGCGTTTTTTGATGGTGCTGAGCAACAAAACACTTGTGGATGCGGGGTTCACATCATAATGGACAAGAATCTTCAATATTTTATTTCTTGAAATGGAGGAAACGGCACTAATAGTATCGTTGAGGCGAGGGCTCTAGCGGGTCTTCTCGCTTTCTGCATCTTTTTTGATATACAGGCTATTTCAATTTTTGGTGACTCCAAATCTGTGATTGATCATGTCATGGGAACGAGCCACATCAGGAGCCCACACCTAGCAAGATGGATGGACAGGATCATGTTTTATTGGGGACTCATGAAAGATAGCTCCATTCAACACATTTGCCATGCTCAGAATCAACAAGCAGATAGCCTGTCAAAGGAGCGTCTGCTTCTAGGTACAGGTACCTAGTCCTTGAAGATCATATATGATGAGACTACCTGTTTTATCCAGGATTTCTCTATCCCTGGATCTTGACTCTCCAATGGTTTTTTTTAGGATTTTTCTTTATCATCTTTTGTGTTTAATCTTTGTACATGTCGTGGTATATGGATGTCCTGCAATCTCTCAGATCTAGTTTTCATATCTGAAGTGGTCCGGTATATGATGCATATATGACTGGTACTTTGCTTATGCCCTGATGGTTTTTGGAATAGCTCTGATGGTTTCCTTCCCTTCGGAGGGGAATCATTCTTCAGTGTTTGGTCTCAGTTTTTGTCATCAAAATCAAGATACTCCAGCTTCTGATAGCTGATTTCTGTACTATCTGAAACCTTTATATAATCTCAATATAATACAATAATGCTTTTTCGTTCTGAAGAAAAAAAAATAATATATATATATATATATAAGTCAATAATTTTTTCAGTATTTTTTTGAGGGTTAACTGGTTGAAAAAATTAATAAAAAGTAACATTATAAAAGTAATGTGAATAGTTTTTTTAGTTTATTTGGTTTGATCTTATTTTATAATTTATTAAAAAAGAATTAATGAAAGTAGTTAACGCTATAATTTTATAAAAAATATTATTTAATTATTTAACTATTTGAAGATGGATAATAAATATAAGGAATTTGGATAAACAATTTTCACATAAAATCTAGACAACCGTGTGTACATGTAAGAATTGGAATTCTCGTGTCAGTGTTTTTTTTTTTTTTTCCCAAAAATCACAATTAACACCTGAGCAATACTGAACTGGACATTTTTTTTTTTAATATAATTGCATTTTCAATGCTTTTCTACGTCGTTTTAATTCGTTGTCCACTTCGTAATCCACGAGAACATTTCAAATTATTTTATTTCATGGGTAACTTATTGGACTTCTTGTGCATGAATTATCAATAATTTGTTTGCAACCGGAATATCAGTTTTAACTTCAAATTTTAAGGTCCATAAATTAGAATTCCGATTTTATGTAGTTTTTGGTAATTCCCATTTATAATATTTTTTTAATTAGGTTTCATTATATGGGATTCTGAAAATAAGATTTTTATGGTTCTTATTAAGGTAAAATAATTCTTTAAAAATTTAATGAATTACCGTTTTTAAGTAAATCATTAGTAGTTTTTGGTATTCTCATTTACACGATTTTTTAATTAGGTTTCATTATATAGGATTCTGAAAATAATATCTTTATGGTTCTTATTATGATAAAATAATTTATTAAAAATTTAATGAATTATTGGTTTTTTAGTAAATGGTTAGTTGTAAGTTTAAATTTTATTTTAAATAAGAATGTATTAGTTAAAGTAAGGTTATATTTATTTTAATTTTAAATATATTAATTATTTTAATTTTATTAAATTTTTATTTTCATGTTTTAAATGTATAGTTAATATAAGTTTATATTTTTTATTTGATTTTGATATTGTATTTTTTTTTATGTCAAGAGGTTTTCTACCACCAATATGGAGAGACGTTGTAGTGTGGATTGAACAATTTATTTTATTTTCAAAGGTTATTAATGGATTTAGACATAGCTTCTTTTTATAGTATTTCTAATAAAGTTGTTCAATGAAAAGTAATTTTATGTAAATTTAGATTTATTGTAAATATCAAATTATGCATACTAATCTCCTTTATAAATGATGGAAAATGATGCCTTGAGGGTATATCAATTATATTTACTAATGTGCTTATGCTAGTATATTTTAAATTTAGATTCTCATCTTGATAAATAATGATCATCAGTACCACCACAATAATATTATAAAAATAATATATTAGATTTTAAAAATAGTATTACTATTATTATCGTATTTTTATTTTTTTTTGTTATATACTTTAATTGGGTGTACTTAACAACATCTATTTCCTCCTTTGAGGTAACATGTTCAAGTCCAAAGGGAGTAGATTATTATTCCTTCATAAACATTAGCAGTCAAATTTATATATGGAGATGCCCTCTCCGACAAACAATGAGATCCACCCAAATTTGACCTTATTATTATTATTATTATTATATTGAATATATATATATATATTATTATATATATATATATATATAATATATATATATATATTATATATATATAATATATAATATATATATATATATATATATATTATATATATATTATATATATATATATATATACCATGGGATTTTGGATTGACATTAAATGGACATGCGTTTAAAATCGTCATTGGTTGAAAGTTCCCTCTAGATTATCCCCACAAGAAAAAAAGAGAAAAAAAAAAACTTAAACTCAATTATAAAAATTATATTTTTATGCTATAAAGCATTCTTTTGAGAAGAACCTCTCCCATGCAACCTGTGTCACCATCCACCATTGAATTTGGTGCTAGACAATAGAAATAACATTTGCTATCAGACATAAGACTGCTATTAGTCAGTTACGAGGTTTTCCCTCATCTCAAGTTCACTCATTTCACCGCAAGCTAGGTAATTATTGAAGCATAGGAAGGGAACAACATTATCGATGTGATAGACTTGTATTTTCGATAACCATGGTTATAATCTCACCTTCGAAGAACACTTGTGAATAGCCCTTATCTCAAGTTCACTCATTTTACCGCAAACTAGGTAATTCTTGAAGCATTTGAAGGGCACAACATTGTCGATGTGATAGACTTGCATTTGCAATAACGATGGTTATAATATCGCCTTCGAAGAACACTTGTCAATAGCATGAAATGAACAAATTTTGGAAGGCCCAATCCTTAGTCGACTTGTTTCCGAGAGTTCCTTATAACTAGAAAATTGCCAATTGCTGCAAAGGGAAACCCTTCCAGAGTTGTGTCTTTTTTTTAGCTCAATAAGGGGTGTGATGTAGGTAATGTTCCCTCTGCGAATAAAGGCAACCCCTCTAGCCCTAGAATGGGTCTAGTCATAGAAAAACAAATGCAACAACTAATTTCCTTAAACAGTCATTGTTGAAAGAGCTTACCTTATGCCAGTGTTCGATGTAGTCTTTGTTACGCTGCTCCAGCTATCGTTCCCTTCTCCTTGATGAGTGATTCACCTAAAACAACATAAGAGAACAACGAAACACATAATAGAGCACAACAATGAACTATTTACTTACAGTGTCAAGGAACCATAAGCTATCAAATATATTTCATACAAGATATAGGAAAAAACCATTGATTGTATTAAAATGAGCAAAAGTAAAGCTTACAACCATGCCTTGACGTTGGAAGCTTCCTTGAAGGGTCCAATCAGTATGTCTCTACAAGAATTTACTCTCAAAGGTCTCCCAAAAATGCTTATAACTCTCTCTCTCTCACCCAAAAGCACTAGTATAAGGCTAAGGCAACCCACAACCAATTGCTATACTATCAACAATTCACACTGCAAACTATCTATCTCACACCAAAACTAGCTAATTTGCTCAATACCCAAGAAACTAGCTGATCATTGCAATGGAGGATGCTTTTATAAGAGGAGGAGCCTCCATAAATGAGGGAGAGGGAGATTATCCTCATGGGAGGTTACTCAAAAGGAAGAACCACCATCTCAAAGGACAAAAGGTGAACTTCCTTGACCCAACAACCAGATCTAGAACCACCCAAAAGCATTCTATTTGAACTAATTCTCCATATCTGGGTCATCGCGAGTCAAACACTAGAACATAGAGACGACATCGTGAAGCCATAGTGTATTTATAGCTATCGTCGGAAGAGGGACATTGATGACTTGCGATGAGCCCTAAAATTTGACCGTCACAGAGAACAGATATACTCTTGCAATGGTGTCGTGAGGTTCTGGTCCACTTTGGTCCATCATTGCAGACAAAATACTAGTTTCTTGCGACGATCTTGAAACATAGGAAAAAAGGGTCAACTTCAGGATTAATGAGCATGGTTAATCTTCTTGAGTGATGTGGAAGATATGGACACATATTTTGATGTATGACACAAAACAAATGCCATTCAGGGACTGACTCTACCCGGGATCAGGGATGCAGGGTCGGTGACAAAATATTGTGTAACAGATGCCCAAATATTGTGTAACAGATGCCCCCTAAAGCATGAAGGGTGAGAGAGTGGGAGGGGTAAAATGCTTTATGAAACCATAATTAAACTGGAACACCATTGTGGAGAACCTATAGATGCAAGTACAACTGATATCTCTGACAGTGAAATAAATACATCTAGTTTAGGTATGGATGCAGCCATCCAAAAGACAAATAGAATTGGTTTGTGGTATGGACACAGCCATCCAGTCGATAATACCATATGAAAATATAGGTATGGTTGCATCCATCCAGAAAGACTCAGGTATGGTCGCAGCCATCTGATCAAAGAGTCAGGTATGCAATCACGAAACAACCCACGCAACCCAAACGTATGTAATCTGAGTTCGGGGTCTTGAATCCTGACCTGTCCATCATACAATTTCTAATATGAAAATAAATGTGTTGAATTCGAACATACTAGAAAATCGCTTGATTACAGGCCAATGATGTGAATTGTTAACAAGAGTGAGAAATACCACCAAGAATGTCAATGGTTCTCAAGGTACTGCTAGTACAATCCACAAAGTGTGAAGAATGATCTGGAATCAAACACTTGTGGAATCACCTAATCGAATACCAATAATGCAATTCTATTGTCGAATGCAAATAATTTTCCATTGAGGCATGCAAGCTCCAAGGTACCCGGACGGAGTCTCTAGATCAACTTCTTGGATAATGAGTTGATGTCGAAAGGAAGCGATCCGTCATAGGAGGGCCATAATATTTCCCACATCAATGACATGAGAGAAAGGAACAAGATGTAGATGGATGACATAGAGAATCAGAGGAGGATGTAAGGGTGAAAACTGCAGAAGGATTAACCTCTTGAACATATCAGCGACATGACTCCAGAATGTGGCAGCAATTTGGTACCAAGGGATCGAAGGTCATGTGGAGACAGCAGGGATCCAATGGGATGAGAAAAAATGAATAACCCAAACCCAGAAGGCCAAAGACGAAGTGAGGATGTCCCAAACCCAACAAGAAGCAACAAAGGTGTCGATGTTCAAGAGTGACAAGCTACCATAGGTAATCAACAAAATATTTCCAAAATTTCCCCCCCACCATTGCCGGCGAATACCCCAATTATTTTTGAAACACAAGCTTGAAGGGGATAGCATATGCTTGGAATATAAGTTTTTCCTTTAGACAAATCCAACCCAGTGAAGTTTTAACGAGCCCTAGGAAGGAGAAGCTCGAGTCTCATCATGGCGACGAGTCCAATGTCGTTAGGGTTTAACAAGTCTGACATAGGTAAAACTCGGAGTCTTTTTCACATTTAGAGAGTTTGAAAAAGACATGGAAAAGAAAACTCCGAATGTCCCTCGAACCCAAAAAGGTAGAAAATAATATCCAAGGGAACCTATTGACCATAAGAGATCAATGTATACCTTTTTCATAAATAAGCTATCCCAACCCAAAAAAGGGGTAAATCTATATTGGGTAGATGACACTTTGCAACCTTTAATGAGTTCAAAGCGACAGGAGCTTGGCAATATTTTTGGTTTTTTTTTTAAGGGTCAAAAAAGAGCTTCAAAGCATACCACCCATTTTATTTCCTTTACGAGTCAAAAAGGGAAAAATACTCGGCAATCTTTTCAGCTTTTACGAGTCAGAAAAGAGCTTAAAGGTGACTCGTCCTAGAGAAACGACTGGTATAAAGGGTAGAAACTGGTTCCAGCAATGGTGGAACTACTCAAAACATGTAATGGTTAAGAGGCTAGATAATAAAACCACTCATCGTTGCAGTTCCTTAAGAAAGGAAAAACAATCAAGTGAAAGCATATGATTGGCCAAAGAGATGGTGGTGATGGAATGAAACAACCAAGGCTCATCTAGTAGAAATTAGTGGATAAAAATTGCAATCACGAGATGTAAATTAGGTATGGGTTCATTTTTACACAAGCTTGAACCATGGAGAACTCTTCTTGGATTCGGTATCATGTTTACACAATCTTGAAATGAAAAACTATGCTTGTTATAAGTTCACATGCCCCCAACATAATGACTCAAATTGAGGTACATGCCCCCTAAGCTTCATTGCATTCAACTAGGTGGATGTAATGAAGGTTCACTTTCGAGATTCAGGAAAGACTCTACTAGGATTTTACGAGATCTTAATCAAAGACTCAATTTGGAATAGGGACTTGTTTCATTTTTTAATGAGGTTGACACAGTAAAAGAATTATCCTCATAACCCTTGTTTCATTTTTTAACGAGGTTGACACAAGATTAAGAACTCTCCTCAAGACTCCTTGTTTCATTTTTTAAGGAGCTTGACACAAGACAAAAAATATGCTCAGGAATCCTTGTTTCATTTTTTAACGAGGTTGACACAAGAAAAGAATTATCCTTGAGACTCCTTGTTTCATTTTTTTTAACGAGGTTGACAGAAGACCATGAAAATTATCCTCGAGATTCGTTGTTTATGGACCAAATAAAGACATGGCTCCTAAGAGGTCTTCACTAGATGAAAGAATAATGCTCGGGGAGGAATATATGTCATCGGGTACCAACAACAGATCAGATCCCAATGCCCCCAGTACATGATGTACTAGATCATCTGTGTGATCATCAATGGAGGCAGAATGGGTAGCGACATAATTGAATTATGGCAGAGAAGATACTGCTGGCAAACAAGAGCCGACAAAATATGATGGTGATGAAGGAGATACCTGGTGACTAAAGAATGGCAATTGATCTATAGTCACAATTCTTCCATCATGTGGAAAACAAACCACATGGAAAAGTGAAGAAACAATAGCTCCCATGACATAAATATAGTCATGGCCAAGGAGGAGATTGAAATCCAACGCACCTTGGATGACCATCACGTCTATAAAGACGGTTTTATCTCCCAAAGTAATAGGGAACTTCAAAAGGATCCCTAAGGGTTGACTGGTTCCTCCGTCAAAAGACAATAGATTCTACGTGACAGGCACAAGCTATGGGGAGCCCAAGGCTTGCCAAGTAGTGGAAGGCATGAGGCTAACAAATACACCTTCATCCAAGAGAGTGCCATGTACTGCCATATTATAGGTGCGTACTATGATTTGGAAATGCACGTAAGATGGAAGGCGGAAAGTAGTCAAGTGACTCCAATCGAAGGAAATGACAAAACTACTTAGTGGGGGCATTGTATGATTGCCCCCACACTCTGCAGGAACCGAAGAAGGACTCTCTTGATCAACCAGGACAAGAGGGTCACTCTTTGATTCAAGAGAATCTGATGAGATGAGAAGAACATGAGCAGTATGATCATTATTCTCTTCCAGAATAGAATGAACAACTGGTGGCGAAACCAAGCTGACACTCTCTTCGACCAATGGTTGGTCGGGAACAGGTGTAACACAACCAAACTCGGGAAGATCGGGATGGAAAAGAGATGAATCAAAGTCGATCTCTTCGTCAAACGAGAGAGGGTCAGAAGAGAGCCGCCAATAACCAACAAGAAGTTGGGGTGAAGGGGCTGTAAGATTTTCCAAAATGGCGAAAGCTTTATCCATGAGCAGACAAAGGTGAAGGAGATAGTCGCCTTCACATAACCTACAGGGGAATCTAATCTTCCCTTTCTTCTTACCATTGATAGTTGAGGGTGTAACATCGACATGAGCATTAGAGGGCGATGAATGATGAGCTATATCGTGAGACCATACTTCTAAGATCCTAGGAATACCAAGACAATCACGAATAAAATGGTCACCCTTGCACAACTTACAAGGAAATTTAACCTTCTGTGGAGGATCAGAAAGCTTTCCAACCAAAGGCTTACTCGGATCAATAGTTGCAAAGGTGGCCTCTCACTTATTTAACTTTTTTTTCTTCATCTTCCTCTTCTTCTTCTTAGCCACCTGGTTACTAGATTGGGAACTTTCCCCAAGCGAAGTTTGAGAGGAGGGTGGAGGAACAGGGGAAGAAGGCAAAGGCTCAACCCTAGAATCATCTTGTTGTGATTCAAATGAAGGAGATGGTGAAATAGGAGTCACAATGCTCGGGACCAATGAGGCTCAACCCTAGAATCATCTTGTTGGGATTCAAATGAAGGAGATGGCGGAATAGGAGTCACAACGCTCGGGACCAACGAGGTTGAAAACAACCAAACAAGCAAACTGATGGTTAACTCAGGCAAGGAAAACGTTGCCATATATGGAACACCAACATTTCCAAAAGAATGAAAAGGACCACAACTCCAATCTAGGGGGAGACCTTGACCAGTAGACTCTGGAAAGGTTTCCATTGGGATCTACCTTGAAAGGAACTCTAACTGTAACCAGGAATATTTCATGGGCAATTAATTTTATGACATTGAAACAAAACCATGTCTTTTCATATTTTAAGAGTCGAGGAAAGGGAAAAAAGGTGACTCTATTGCTTTTGAATTTTAATGAGCCTCAAAGGACAAGTGCTCAGGTGATCCTTTTACTTTTAAAGAGTCGAAAAGGAACAAAAGTGAGTGCATTGGAGTACTAGGCAAGAGGTTTACCAGGCAAATCGCAAAACTGCAAATGAAAGAGAAATGACCAAGGACTTTTCGTACGGCAGTCAATATTCCCGAATGTTGTGTTCAGTGTGTTACGATTTGTAAGGCGGAAAAATTGGCTTCTTATGGATAATAGGATGATAACCTAGTGGGGTCTCCCAATATATACTCAACAATACGGGGAGCACAAATCCGTACTAGTACCTATTGAATCACAAAAAGAGGAATCATCCAATCTTAGTGAAAACAATAGCAACTAGGTTTAATGATGCCAAAACATGTCTCTAGCCTAGACCTCTAGATATATGTGAATTAGGTTCCAATATGTTTTTTAGTTCATTCATTAGATTCTAACAGTTAATCTTGAATTAAGTCTCGGTTTCAAGGCCTTACCGAATGTACTTTAGCAATTCCTAGGATGCAACTACAATGAGTAAAACACCATTCCTTTCGATGAAAAACTACCTAAATGAGGGTAAGGAGTTCATTTCCAAGCAAATGCAAACCATAACAAGAAAATACAAGAACTACCGTGCATGTAAGCAATCCAATCACTAGGAAACACAATGCATCAATTTCGCTTATCTCGCAACTACTTATGACGGAAAATGAAAGATTTGAACTTGGTTTTCAATTCCTAATCATAAAGAAATATACTAATGCAAACATGCTTTCATTTTCGTATACTATATGAGTGCAATGTTTTTGATTTTTTGGATTTAATAAAAAACAAGCAAATGCAAGCATGACTAATCAAAACAAATGTAACATATGTTCAATAGTGAACAGAAATCAAATCACCACAACAAACTGGTTTGATGACCAATCACTACAGACCAATCAGAAAGGATAGACAAGAGATAAGGGAACAACTTCAAGTAATTCAATAAAATGGTTGTGGATGTAGTTCAGAATCTTGGAAGGACAAGCAACCCAAAACAGGTGACTTCTTGATGAAATCCCAAAAGACTTAAGTCACATAGCCCAAACACCAAAACTCATACGAACAGAACCAAGAAGGATATGCCTTAGCAAATATAGTCAAAACAAGCTTAACAAGGTGAAAGAAACAGTAAAGGACAAGCTACACTGGTCTATTCAGGAGGCAGGGCTGTAAAAATTAACCCTACAATAATCATCGCAAGCACAACAATGACAACCTGAGATAGTCGCAAGAGTACACCTGTTTTCAGAGACATCGTCACAAGAGTACACATGTTTTAAGAGACGGTCCAATTTTAGGAATCGTTGTAGCTGTATGACGGGATATCCGTGACATACAGCGAGGGAAAAGAGAACAGGAGCGATTCATCGTAGCTCTTAGGAATTAAACAACGATGATCTCAATATGGAGGGAAAACAAGGAAAAACAGCTGAAAGACACCAGGCTTATCATTCAGACAATGAGGTGGACTACCAGATCCATTCAAGTGATCCAAATCACTGATGGTTCAGTCCCAAAACAAAGAGACACTATGTAATTCAATCGAAAACAATGAGAGAAAAATCAAGAGACAACACACCAAGGACTCCCCAGCGGAGTCGCCAACTTGTGATGTAGGTAATGTTCCCTCTGTAGACAAAGGCAACCCCTCTAGCCCTAGAGTGGGTCTAGTCACAGAAAAACAAATGCAACAACTAATTTCCTTAAATAGTCATTTTGAAAGAGCCTACCTTATGTTGGTGTTCGATGTAGTCTTCGTTACGGTGCTCCAGCTATCGTTCCCTTCTCTTTGATAAGTGATTCACCTAAAACAACATAAGAGAACAACAAAACACATAATATAGCACAACAATGAACTATTTACTTACAGAGTCAAGGAACCATAAGCCATCAAATATATTTCATACAAGATATAAGAAAAATCCATTGATTGTATTAACATGAGCAAACGTAAAGCTTACAATCGTGCCTTGACGTCGCAAGCTTCCTTGAAGGGTCCAGTCAGTATGTCTCTACAAGCATTTACTCTCAAAAGGTCCCCCAAAGAGGCTTATAACTCTCTCTCTCTCTCTCTCACCCAAAAGCACTAGTGTAAGGCTAAGGAAATCCACAACCAATTGCTATACTATCAACAATTCACACTGCAAACTATCAATCTCACACCAAAACTAGCTAATTTGCTCAATACCCAAAAAAATAGCTAATCATAGCAATGGAGGATGATTTTATAAGAGGAGAAGCCTCCATAAATGAGGGAGAGGGGGATTATACTCATGGGAGGTTACTCAAAAGGTGGAACCACCATCTCAAAGGAAGAAAGACGAACTTCCTCGACCTAACAACCAGTGCCAGAATCACCCAGAAGCATTTTGTTTGAACTAATTCACCATATCTGGGTCGTCGCGAGTCAAACACTAGAACGTAGAGACGACGTCGCGAAGCCACAGTGTATTCAAATCTATCGTCGCAAGAGAGATACTGATGACTTGTGACGAGCCCTAAAATCCAACTGTCACAGAGAACATATGTACTCTTGCGATGGTGTCGCGAGGTTCTAGTTCACTTTGGTCCATTGTCGTAGACAAAATACTAGTTTCTTGCGACGATCTTGAAACATAGGCAAAAAGGGTCAAATTTAGGATTAATGAGCATGGTTGATCTTCTTGAGTGGTGTGGAAAATATGGACACATATTTTGATGTATGACACAAAACAGATGCCATTCAAAGACCAAATATACCCAAGATTAGGGGATGCACGGTCGGTGACAAAATACTGTGTAACAAGGGGATTGTTGGGACATTAAGTACCATTTTTTTGTTTTCCAAATAATTTCACTCTCATGGAACCTAGATTTGGTTATACTTACATCCCTACTATGAAAGTAAAACCTAGTCACTTTCCATGTCTAGATGGTTATCGCCACACTCAAGATTTAAGTAAGTGATTACCTTCCCCAATCATTGTTTTATTTTCATTTTAAAAGTATTCAAGATTAGTACTCAAAACAAACAGTACCCAAATTTTTGTTGAGGTTTGGGAGATTTGCAATTGTAGTTTATGATTCTTCACATAGAACTTTAGAGGCAATGTTGAACGCACTCCAAAATAATGTCCCAAATGATAGTAAGAAATAAAAAACAAATAGTTTATCTATACATGACTTAAAAAGGAAAACCCTACCTTATGTGTGGTTGACTGTGTAGTTGACAATTTGAGCAAAACTTGATTGTGTCCATCCCTTGTTCTATGGATTACTAATTAATAACTTTGGTAATATTAATTCATTGAAAGCCATATCAGTTTCAATTTAGAGTTACTATGAAATCAATGTAATGTTACTGTTTCTGAGGACATCTTATCAATTTTGTACTTAAATGTTAATAAGTTAAGATATCCACAGGCTCCTTTATGTCTTTGATGGTTCCTTTGTAAATAATTCGTAATAATCCACAGAAGCGACCGATGTTTATTTAAGACACAACAAAGATATTATGAATTTACATTAATTACTTGCTTGTGATTCACCCATTTAGTGAAGAGAACCCATAGAATCCGCTATTTCATAGGTGGATGCACAATCTGAGACTCCCTACCACCATTTCTATGAATTTTTCCCTTATCTTGAGTTCACTCAATTTACTATAAACAAGACCATTCTTGAATCTTTTTAAGGGCATGACAATGTCCATGTGATAGAGTTTATTTCGATGCACAACTTGCAATGCTCATCTCCGATTCAAGCCTTGACTCTCATGCCCGACGGGTTGCCTATTTTGAGATTAATAGTCATCGGACCTCGAAAACCTAATGATAGATATGTGCTACATGGAACACAGATGAATTTGGCTTAGTTCTTTGAATCTATTAACGTGGAGTTTGAATATAGAGTCATCATTGCCGACAAGCTAGAGCAATAAAACCCTGGATATTCCAGGTGAAGCCTCGGGAAGTAATTGTAGTCAAAGTCACTAGAATCACTAAGGGAACCAAGGTCAAGACCTATATTTGACTTGAAGAAGCGTACTCCAAAAAAATCAAAGTAGTGAAACTCCAATAAATCATGGGCCCTTGAAAATGATTTCGGGAACTTGAGGTTAAGGGTTTTAATAGCTAAGCTTCAACAAAATTCTTCCAAATCATTCATTTAATATCATAGGGTTTTGTCTCAGTCACGACAGGCGTTATGGCGTGAACTTTGTCATTTTTGGCTTTCAACGTTTCAAATGAATCTACATGTTTTGTTTTACACAGGTCTTGGTTCATAATCAAGGATTTTATTGAATTGGAATAGTTGGGTTATGTTAACATTCATTCCAATCAATAGCAAGACATTGTGTTAATGGGGTTTTCCCATTAATATGATTTTAAGCATTATCAGAACCCTGCTATCTATCCTAATCAAGTGGATATGCGGTTACCCTACCCCGACCTTCAAAGCTAGTTTCAACTTGTCAGATCTTGATTCCGTTCTGGTTATTGTATGCAAGCGTTGTGTAATTCTAATCAACTCTTTATAGTTTTGTATCTTTTATTTATTGAACTTGTGAAATTAATCTTCCAAATAATTTTGGACTGAAATATTATCAGTGTTTATGTTATTCTACCTCTTTTATGAAAAAAATAGTAAATGACTTTAAACCATCAAAATACCCAAGGTTGCAATCATTGTATTATCCATTTACTAGTGCACCATTTCTTTTGGATGGAATTTTATGTTCATAACTATCATTTATTTCATGAAAAACTGAGGATTGCCAAGGGTACCAAGGTGAAAGCCAGTGTTTGACTTGAAGGAAGGAAATCCAAAAAAAATCAAAACAGTGCAATTGCAAGAACTTATGGTGTTAGACATTGTAAGCTTTCCTGATATCTTTTATTTGGTCATTGAGCAAATTATATGTTTTGTAATGGCATCTCTAGTGATTTTATTTTTTACTATTCGTTTGTCATGAAAATCAGACACCCTCAACTAACACATTTGTAAGCAACTAAATTTATATTAAATACCCATTGATCACGAAGGTGTATGAAATTGTTCATTATTAGTTCTAACCTAGATGTGATGTACTTTCCACATAAGTGAATCTGCATGATGATGTTTATGATATATTTTTCAGTGGAACTCTTTTATGTTTTTTTCACATAAAATGAAGATATTTAGTGACCATCTTCATACATTTTATGCATTTTCAATACCTGAATATTAGTTTCTTTGAGTATTCTATTTATCTTGTTCTTTGTTGTTTTTCACTAGGTATTGTGAGTGATTTTCATGTAGAACTTATTGTGATGGTTTCAATTGCGTCAATTGTTGCAACACTTTTGAAAATAACGCTGTGAGATAGAAAGTTGTTGAGGCTACACTACAGAGAAATTCAAATGGATTTCGGCCCAAAATTGCTAGCATTATCAATACATTTCAAGATATATTTTTCTCCCCTCAAATCTCTCCTAATCCATCCCCACTTCTCTCTCCCTCCTTCTCTCCCCCACCTCTCCCTCTCCCTTATCACCCTACTCACACACTCTCTCTTTCTCCTTATTTCTTGCTATTTCTTTGTCTCTTACACCCTCATCCTCCTTTTACACTCCTCTTCCTCTCCCTACCCACTTCTCTCTCTCCCATTTTGATTCTCCCTTCCTCCACTCTTTCTCTCTTCCTTTCCATACACCCCCTCTCTCACGTTATACCTCCCCTGCCTTTGCCTCCCCCAACTCTCTCTCTCTCTCACTCCCTCCACTTCCCTTCCTCCCTTATTCTTGCTACCTCTCTTTGTATCCCTTTCTCCCCCTCTTGACCATTCCCTCACTCTATTTCTCTCCCTCTACCTCCATCAGTCCTCCATATCCATCTCTCCCTCCTGCCCTCTCCCTCTCTCCATATCTTTCCCTCCCCTCTCTATCCCTCTCTCCCCCTGTCCTCCATTACTCCCTCGATCCCCCTTCACCCCCCTCACCAATTATCTCTCTCTATAACTCCCCCTCTCCTTTGAAGTCCCTCTACCTTTATCTATCTCTCTCTATTCTCTCCTCACCTCTACCCCATCTCTCTTTCTTTATCCCTCCCTTCCCTGCCTTCAACCCTCGCTCCTTTTCTCCCTCTCTATAATGCTTATATGTGTATGTGTGAGAGAGAGAGAGAGAGTGTGTGTGTGTGTGTATGTGTGCCTCCTTCTATCCATTCCTTCCATTCCTCCTACTCCCCTCTCTCTTTCAAACTTCCTACCCTCCTCTCTCTCTCTCACCCCTTCTCCCTCTCCCTCTCTCCCTCTCCCCCTCTCCATCTACCTCTCTGTCCCTTTCTCCCTTATTCCTGCTACCTCTCTTTGTATCCCTTTCTCCCCTCTTGATCATTCCCTCACTCTATTTATCTCCCTCTACCTCCATCAGTCCTCACTATCCATCTCTCCCTCCTGACCTCTCCTTCTCTCCATATCTTTCTCTCCCCTCTCTATCCATCTCTTCCCCTCTCCTCCATTACTCCCTCACTCCCCCTTCCTCCCCCTCACCAATTATCTCTCTCTATAACTCCCACTCTTTCTCCATCTCCCTCTCTCCTTTGATGTCCCTCTCCCTTTCTCTATCTCTCTCTATTCTCCCCTCACCTCTACCCCCTCTCTCTTTCTTTATCCCTCCCTTCCCCGCCTTCAACCCTCGCTCCCTTTCTCGCTCTCTATAATGCTTATATATGTGTGTGTGTGTGTGTGTGAGAGAGAGAGAGAGAGAGAGAGTATCCCTCTCTCCCTCCCTTCCATTCCTCCTACTCCCCTCTCCCTTTCAAACTTCCTACCCTCCTCTCTCTCTCTGACCCCTTCTCCCTCTCCCTCTCTCCATTTACCTCTCTGTCCCTCTTCCTTCATCCCCTTCCCTCCCCTCTCTATCTCTATATCTCTCTCCCCCCATATTTATTCTCCCTCTCCTCCTCCTATCTCTCTCTTACTCTACCCCTCTACTTCTTCTCCCCCATCCCTTTCCTCCCCCCTCCATCATTCCCTCAATTGTTCAAACTCTCCACACTTTCTCCCTTCCTCCATCCCTCCACTGTTCTCTCTCTCTCTCTCTCTCTCTCTCTTTTACCATCTCACTCCCTCCCTCCCTCTCTCCACCAGTCTCTATATTTATGACCCTATCCCTCTGCGTCCCTCCCCATGTTAATCTTCCTCCTCCTCCTCCTCCTATCTCTCTTTCTCATTATTCCTCCCTTCATCTTTCCCCATACCCTACACTCTATCTTGCTGCCTCCCTCTCTCCCTGCCCCTCACATCCTCTCTATATCTCTCTCTCTTCTCCTTTCTATCCCTTCATTCCGCCTTTCTCTTCCTCTTTCCCTTTCCCCCTTTATCTATCTCTACCTCTTTCCCTGCCTTCCTCCCTCTATCTATCTCCCTATCCTGTTCAATCTCCCTCTCCCTATTGCATTGAATCTTTCCCCCAAATCCATCTCTCATCTCTTGCCCCACCTCTCTCTCTTGTTCCCTCCCACCTAGTCTCTCTCTCCCTCTCCCTCCACCTTCCTCCCTCTCTATCTTTCCCTCCCTCCCTATCTCTCTTTATACATCCCTCCCTAGCCATTTTTGTCCCAACCTTTATCTCCCTCTCTCCCTCTCTCTTTGTTTATCCACCTCCCACTACCCCCTCCATCCCTCTCTTCCTCCTTCCCACTCCCTATCTCTCCCCCTCACTCTATCTCTCTCCCCAACCAATCTCTCTCTCTCTCTCTTCCTTCACTACCTCCTTACCTCCCCCTACTTCTCCATATGCCTCACTCTCTCTCCCCTTATATTCACTCACCCACCCACCTCTCTCTTTCTCCCCCTTATGCCCTCCCTCTTGCTCTCAACCTCTCTCTCTCTCTAACCTTGTCACTCTCTCTATTCCCTCTCCTTCTCTCTTTCCCACTAGTTCTCCCTTCCTCTTTCATCTCTCTTTTTCTCTCTTCCCATCTCTAGTCTCTCCCTCTCTCTCTTTCCCTATCTCATATCTTTGTCATCCTCCCTATCCCTCATTCTCCCTCCTCCCTTCTTCTCTCCCCTCTGCCTCTCGCTCCTCTACCACCACACCCTCTTTCCCTATAACCCTTCACTCTCTCTCCCTCTCCCTCCACGTCTCCTCTCTCTCTCGTTCCCTCCCTCCCCCTTGCCATCTCCCAACAACTATGTTTCTCTCCCTAACCCTCTCACTCCCTTGTCCTCCCTCCCCATCCAACTCCACCTTCCTCTCTCCTTCCCTTTTCCTTCGCATCTCACTCTCTACCTCTTTCTCTCTCCCTCTATATCTCTCTCACTCCCTCCTTCCCCATCATCCTCCTCTATCTCTTTTTTCGCCCCTACCTCACTATCCTCACTCACCCTACTCACTCCCTCTCCTCTCCCTATCTTTCACACACTCACTTCCTATGTCCCTCCCTCCCTCTCAATCTCCCTCACCCTTCCCCTCACTCTCCTCATGTCCAACCCTTTATCTTTCTCTACTTCCTCTCCTCCTTCCCCTTCTCTATCCTTCTCTCTTTCCCCCTAATTCTCTCTCCCTCTCTCATATCTCTCTCCTCCTCCATATTCTCACTATCCTTTAACCCCTCCCTCACTTTGTCTCCCACCCCCCTCAATATCTCTCTCCATCCCTCTTAATCTCCATACACCCCCGCTCTTTCCCTCTCTCTCCCCCCTTGATTCTCCCTCTCCCCACTCTCTCTCTTTCCCTTTGCCTCAATGCCAATTCTCTCTCTCTCTCCATTTCCCTCCCTCTCCCTCTCTCTTTGTCACTCTGCTCCATCCCCTCTCTAACCTTCACTCTCTCCAACTTCTGATCTACGCCCCTATTTCTATACCTCTCCTCTCCCTCCCTACTCTTCCCTTTGTCCCCACTCTCTCTCTCTCCCCCTCCCTTTGGCACCCCCAACAACTACTCTCTCTCTCTCTCTCTATCTATCTCTCTCTCTCTCTCCCTCTCCCTCTTGCTGCCTCCCTACCTTCCTCCCCTTCTCTCTCTCCCTCTACCTTCATCCCCCTCTCCCTCCCTCTCCTTTTGACTATCCCTCTCTCTCTATCCATGTCTCCCTCTTCCTCCCTACCACCCTTCATCCCCTTCTCTTTCTCCCTCTGCCTCTCCCTCCCTCCCCTTCTCTTGCCCCATCTATCTTTCTCCACCTTCTCTCCCTCTCCTTCTTCCAATCCGTCTCCCTCTCTCATGTCATTATCCTTCTTTGTGCTCCTTTAATTCTCTCTCCCTTTCTCATATCTCTCTCCTCCTCCCTATTCTCACTCTCCTTCAACCCCTCCCTCACTGTATCTCCCACCCCTCTTATTATCTCTCTCCATCCCTCTTAACATCTGTACACCCCCCTCTTTCTCTCTCTCTTCCCCCTTGAATCTTCCTCTACCCACTCTCTCTTTCTCTCTCTCTGCCTTAACGCCTACTCTCTCTCTTCCTTTCCCTCCATCTCCCTCTCTTCTTCTCACTCTCCCTCCATCCACTCTCTCTCTAACCTTCTATTTCTCCAACTTCTGACCCACATCCCTCTCTCTTTCCCCCACTCTCTCTCCCTCACTCCTCGATACCCATCCAATCCCCCTACACTCTATGCCTGCCTCCCTCTCCCTAGCCCTTTCTCTCTCCCTGCCTATCCTTCTCTCTTTCCCTCTCCTTGCCCCCCTGTCCTCCTCCTCTATCACTATGTCCCTCTCCTCCCATGCCTCTCTCCTTACTTCTCCTCTTCTCCCTCCCTCTTCTTTCCCCTGTCCCTCACTCATTCTCTCCCTCTTTCCACCCTACCCTCTCTTTCTCCCTCTATCTCTCTCCCCCACTCTCTCTACCTCCTCCCTATTCTCACTCTCCTTCAATCCCTTCCTCTCTCTGTCTCCCACCCCCCTTAGTATCTCTCTCCATCCCTCTTTATATCCCTACACCCCCCCTCTTTCTCTCTTTCTCCCCCCTTGACTCTCCCTCTCCCCACTCTCTCTCTCTCTCCCCCCCTCTGCCATGACGCCTACTCTCTCTCTCTCCCTTTCCCTCCTTCTCCCTCTCTCTTTCTCACCCTCCCTCCATCCCGTCTCTCTAACCTTAGTTCTCTCCATCTTTTGATGCACACCCTTATCTCTCTTTCCCCCACTTCCTCTCCTTCTCTCCATCCAACCCTTCTACCCTCTCTCCCTCCCTCCATCTCCCCAACCCTTTCTGTCTCCCTCCCTCTTCTTCTCTCCGTCCCTGTCCTTACCTCCATGTCTTCCTCCTCTGTAACTCTCTCCCTCTCCTTCCTTCTCCTCTTGTCCCTCCTTCTTCTTTCCCCTATCCCTCACTCACTCTCTCCCTCTTTCCATCCTCCCCTGTCTTTCTCCCTCTATCTCTCTCCCCCACCCTTTCATTGTCTCTACTCCCTCTCCTTCTCTCTATCCCCTTAGTTATTTCACCGTCACTCTTTGTCCCCCTCATTCTTCCCTCCTCCCTTCCTCTATCCCCTTCTCCCTCTCCCTCCTCTGCCCTCCCTACCCTCTCTCTTTTTATTTCTCCCTCACTTGCACTATCACCCCCCTCCTTCCCTCTCTCCATCACTCTAAATTCCCTCTCTCTCTCTCTCCTTCCCCTTCGACTCTTCGTCCACCCACGCTTTTTCTCTCCCTATCTCTCCACCACCATCTCTCCTTCTCCTCCACTCTCTTTCTCCTTCCATTTCCCTCTCTCTCTAACTCTCACTCTCTCTGCCCCATTTCTCTCTTTTTGCCCTCCACTCCCTCTCCCTTTGTTTCCTTCTTTCTCACTCTCCCTCCCACTGCCCGTTTTCTCTCTTCCTCCCTCCTCTTCCTTCCCCCACTCGCACTTTCTCTCCCTATGCCCCCCCCGCCTCCCTCCCCCCCCCATAACTAGCTCTCTTCTTCTCTCTCTCCCCGCTTCTCCTCCCGCTCCACTCTTTCTTCCCCTTTGTTTCCCTCTTTCACTCTCCCCCCTCTCCCTCCTTTCTCTCTCCTTCCCTCCGGCTCCCTTTGCCCTCCCGCTTTCTCCGCTCTCTATCTTACCCCCACTTCTCTCTCCTCCCTTCCTCTCTTTCCCACTCTGCCTCCCTCTCCTTCTGACTATGCCTCTCTCTCTTTCTCTCTATTCCTCTTTCCCTCTCTCCCACCCTCCATCCCTTCTCTCTTCCCTCTCTCTCATCCTCCCCTTCTGTCTCTCTCTCTTCATCCCTCCCCTTCTCTCTCTCCTCTCCCTCCCCTTCTCTCTCTCCCGTTTCCCTCCCTCTCCTTCTTCCTACCCCCCTCTCTCTCTCCCTCTCTCTCCCTCTTTCTACCTCTTCGTCCCTCTCTATCTCTCCCCTTCGCTCCTCCTCTCGTTCCCCTTCCCTCCATTTGTCTCCCTCCATCCTACTCCAAAATTTTATTTTTCCACCCATTCATCCCACTTCTTCTCTCCTTATCTCTCTCATACTCCATGTCTCTCTCCTCCCTTATTCCCTCCTCTTCTCTCCTCCTTTCCTTTTCTGCCCAATACCTCTCTACCATGCATGCTTTATACACACCCCACTTTCTCCTTGTTTTATCCTCCCCTTCTTTCCCTCGCTCTCTCTTTCTCTCTCTCTAACCCAAGAAACACAATATAGATGTGTTGCCCCCTCATTATTTCACTATATCTTACAAAAAAATGACAAAATAAATGTGTTGATCCCTCTCTCCCTTGCCTACTAAAAACCCCAAATTTTTTATCAAAACTCCACATAAAATTATTTATATAAATATTGAAAATAGAAAAGGTTATATATAGATATAACCACTTCGGTTAATAAATAATTTGAAAATCAATTTTGGTCAAATGTATCTAAATAAAATAACTATGGCTCTCTAATAAGAAATATCATGGAATAAATTCTTAGTCACAATTAAACTAATCCTATTTTTGCTAAATTAAAAATAATAATAGATTCGAATAACTGAATTTTTGAAATAGTAAACACTAGCAAAGCTCTCAATAATTTCCCAGTTTTAATTAAAAAAATTCACCGCATGCTAGAGCGCAATGTAAGATAATACAGAGTTTGCAGGAAAACGATGGGTGGGGTGCGTACCAGGAATGAAGCTATTTCTGTGCGTACTTTAACCAATAGATTCATAGATCGATCCTCCTAATGCTAGGCTGCAAGCTTTTAGTACATTAATCTTGAACCACTGATCATTACATTAATCTGGAACAATTGAACGTCCCTCTGCATGATCTGCATACATACCTACAAATTGTGAGAGCTGGTCCTGTTAAAAATAACCAAAGAATTTTTTTGCATAAATTAATTACTTGTAAATCCAAACAATAAAAGTAAAAGTTACAGATATTGGATCCAATCAACAATAATAACACTCACATTGCATGAAAAAATCAATTGATCTCAGCAGGTAGACTGAAATGTTGGCTCATCTAACAGTGGAACATAAATCTCAGGCTGATTCGACTCTAAGAAGCCAGGCGTTAATTGAGTTTCTACTCTACAAAACTCAATTAAATTAACTTGATTTCAATTAATTGAGTTACAGTCAGCCTACAGAACTATAAAAGAAGAGGAGCATCGTCAAGCGCTTTTTCCTACCATTGTCGAAGCCAGGCGTTAATTGAGTTTCTACTCTACAAACCTCAATTAAATTAACTTGATTTCAATTAATTGAGTTACAGTCAGTCTACAGAACTATAAAAGAAGAGGAGCATCATCAAGCGCTTTTTTCTACCGTTGTCATCCATAAATGCACGTTGCAATTTTACATAATAGTTAAAGTTTTGAAAGGAAAAGAGGTGTACGTTGTAAGCTTGTATAATAATTAGAGTTTTAAACTGATTATCCGCCTTAGGAACGAAAACACACTGCCTTAAAAGAGAGTAAAAGTTTACAGGTAAAAGGAAATGGGTTAGTGAAAAATCAAGTTGGGAAAAGTTAATTTATTAATCTGCTGCCTTAAAGAGAGTAAAAGTCTACAGGTAAAAGGAAATGGATTATTGAAAAATCAAGTTGGGAAAATTTAACTTAATAATATTTAAGATAAAGGTGTGCATATTAATTTTTGAAGAAAAATAATGAAAGAAAGTGTAATTCAATTTGATGAGGAATTAAAATCTTCAGGTAAAAAGAAAAAAAGTGAGTGCCATTCCATTTTAAAGAAAAAAATAACAATAATGAGATATTTTATAATAAACAAAAGTTTTAATTTTATAATAAACAAAAGCTTTAAAATCAAAGAATTAAATACCTTGATACACTATAATAAACAAAAGCTTTAAAATCAAAGAATTAAATACCTTGATACACTTGCAAAATTACCTTGATACACTTGCAAAATTTTAAAATAACTTCACCTTATTGATTTATTTTGTTAATTTTTTTTTAATTACTACCAATGTAACATCAATTACCTAATGAGTATAACATTCTACAAATTGGTTTCCACATTTTTCTGATCTGTCAAACCCAAAAATTACATTCACTAGAAAATGAAATTAACCATGCCATTAAACGAAACATCCATCTTATTCGCAGCCAAATCACTATAAAATAAATAAAAAATAGCCATGCTTCCTTTAAACCAAAATTGAAAGCAATGTAAATTTGGTACTCTAAATGAATTGATAGCTGTCACATCAACCTTGTTAGTATGCAAATCCCCTATGCAAATCCCCTGTCCCACAATGCGATGAAAACGCAGGGCGCACTGGTCGATCGCTTCCTGTAAATCTAAACAAAAACAAATATAAAATCCTCTTCAATTGAATTGCGAAGCCATCAAATAAATCCTCTAGATTTCAGTTGAATTGCAAAAGCATCAAATAAATCCTCTGAACTTTAATTGAATTGCAAAAGCATCACATAAAACCTCTGTTTAATTGAGTCTCAAACCCATCAAAGCATGTGCCAAATCGATCATCAAAACCACCCACGCATTTGTCAAAACCAACCACGCATTTGCCGAATCAGAGGCACATTACAAAAGTATGTAATCTAAATCAAAACAGAAATATCTGAAGAGGATTGAATTTCAGAGGCACCCAATGATAGTATAGGATTTCTGACACCACCCATCACGTCGGAGGCAGCGCGATGATAGTATTACATGCCCAATTCTACGGTGACCTTTGGCATCTGTCTCTGCCTCTCAGGGCTTACATTTAACAAACAATTGCAATCTGAAAAGACTACATATAGATTACAGCAAAAGTAACAAAGAAAAAGTGAGTACACAGCATCATGAAGGGCAGAGAGTGGGGCAAATAATGCAGAGCAATAGAGTTATTTAGTTTAATGCAATTGGAAAAAAACAAAAGCTGTGAAAAAGCTTTCATAAAAGCAAAAGCTGTGAAAAAACTGTGATAGCCACGTCATCTAGCCTAGCGAGCCGTTTGACACCAAACTGGTAAGTCAAATTTCATTATTAGCCACGTCATCTATGGAGCGGTTTGGGACCAAAACGGTAAGTTCATCTATGGAGCCGTTTGGGACCAAAACGGTAATTCAAATTTCATTCAAATGAAAAAAACAAACGCCGTGAAAAGCCTCGATAAATAAAAAAACTAAAAGCTGTCATAGCCACCCCATCTTTGTTTGCATCAATTACGTTTCAATTACTATGTAATTGATCTAAATCTTAATTTTAGATTAATAATATAACTATATTATTTTACTTCAAATGGGCAGTCTTCCCTAAAAACAATTCTTATTATGGACTAAATTATTTTTTAGGGTTATACATACTCTATATTATGGAGTAAATTTTCAAGATTTATATCTTTAATTTCGTTAATCTCACGAGTACTTTTTCAAGCTTAGTAGTTAAAGTTAAAATATAGTATGGGTTTTTTAAATGCGTTAAGTTCATTATTCTAAAAACATATTTTAAATAACTACACATATAATTTAAATAAAGTTAAATAAATTCGGATTGTCAATTAGACTGCGGTTAGATCTAGATTAAATCTTCTGCCTTATTTCTCTGCCGCTGCGTTCTACTGGGTAATATGGCTCTCAACTTTGTGAAAATAGCTGCTAGCTCAGTTACGTTCACTTATGAAGGGCAAACTCATGCCCATATCATCAATGAAGCCTCAGTTCCCACTGTCCATGTGGTCTAGGCCTCACTTGATGAGGTTTTGAAGTTTTCCGAAATTGCCATAATCTTCTGGTTTAATGGTTTTTGGCTGTGGCTCACAACTCTCCACAATTGGATCTC
>APFE030071358.1:46152-81980 GCA_000404065.3 Pinus taeda
TTTTTTTTTTTTTTTTTTTTTTTTTTTTTTTTTTTTTGCAGAGTAAGTTTTAGTGGATGAGGTGGTGATGATCTAATTTTTATGAAATATGGTAGAATATTTTTAATATTATTCATAAATCAAACATTGAAATTTATCTTACAAAAAATATTGTTGGTTTTTCCCTTTTTTAATTAAATTGATTAATTATAAAAATGGTTACATAAGCAAGTTTCATATGAACTGTGTATGGTTTTTTTGGTATGTCTTGTTGATAAGCCATACTAGTGGCCCAAATGATTGTAACAAAAATTATTCACGGACCAAGAATCTGTAAAGTAAAGTGGGGTTGAATCTCCATAGTTAAGAACTTTGTTTCATATTATTTTTAAATATGTATATGCTTAATTTATACATAACTATCTTTGCAATTAATAATAATAATAATAACAACCATTTATAATAAAGCTATAATTTAGTTGATTTTTTTTTTTAAATTTTTTTAATGAGAGTCACTCTCTATTGATATTAAACACGTTAATGATTTTTCTAATTACAAGTATTTATAGAACTATGTAAATTTAAAGAAAATAATAATATTAATTTATAAAAAGCTTATAAGTTAGTTTATTCCTTTTATTTTTTTTAATTATGCATATAAGCATACCTTATTGGTATTGGACACTTTAATGATTTTGCTAATGATAAATTTTGATAAACCTTATAAATTTAAAGATACAAACATATTTTACTTGTAACCACTTGCGTCAATAGATATAATTCATACCACTAATTACCTTATATATCTAAATCATATATTTAAACCATAAATTTTACCAAGGATGATCATAAAAGTAGAAGATGTATATAAGTTTTTTTTATTAAACTTTACAAAACTCAATTACATATTTAAATTATATTTAAACCATAATTTTTTTACGATGAAAATTAAAAATAAAATACATAAAATTTCCTGATTTAATTATGAAAATTAGAAGATATATTTATTTAAAGAAGGTTGCATCAAGGGAGGAGCTGAAGAGAGTCGTCCATGCTGCGAAGGGGCTGCCATTAACACCAACCAGGTAAGTTTCTTTGTTCACTGTCACCTATCACGGGCTGCCAAGAGGTTTTTACCTGGTCCCGCATTTTTAAGCTACCCTCCTACCAACCAGGTAAGTTTTTTTTGTCCTCGGTCGCCTATCACGGGCTGCCATGCGGTTCCTGGTCCCGCATTTTTCGGGCTAGCTACCCAGTCTATCTTTGTCTGCATTCGGGGATCTTGACGTTCCCTCTCTCTAGCTCTCATGCACTGCATGCACCTAACATGATGCCACGTTCCTCCTCCATAGCCTCATGATCCATCTCTATATTACCTGGTCTTCTCTTCAATTACAGTTTTTTTCTGCATCGCCCCCCGGTGTCGGGGCACAGGGCTCCTCCTTGCGCCTAAAGTCTTTCCCTCTCCCTATGTCTCCTCTGGACTCTGTGCCTTTCTCTGTTGGTGGCGGGCAATCCTTCTGCGTCGCGGTTTTTCTCTCCGGCTCAGGTGAGTTTCTGTTATAAATCTTTTGATTTTTTAAATATTTATGCAGGTTTCGGTTTTATCGCCTTCCATCTCCGGGATGGTTGTGGCCTTGTAAATAGGCTCTTAAGTTTAAGATTCATGTTTTCATCCTATTATTGAGCTTTTATTGGGTGACTATCCTGGATTATGGTCCTCCATGCTCACTTGGCATCGTTTACTCGAGACGGTCCCATTCAAGTTTGGTTTTTCTGTATAACTAAGATCTTCAGAATTTTGAACTGTATGCTCATTATTTTTCTGGCTCTTCTCATTGCCTATATGGTGGGGAGCCTCTGGACAGGATAGCTGCTGCATTTTCTCCGTAGGAATCATGTGTATCTCTCTCCTTAGGATTATAAAATCTCGTTTCTTCATCTATAGTCCATGCACGGATTTTCGTTTCAAAATCGGTCAATGGTGGTGTATCTTCAGAATATATTGCTGCTGTTTTGAATGTTGTCCCCAGTCTCTGGCATAGTAGATGCCAGACGAGCTTGGCTTTCACCTTTCTCCTCCCTGGTTTTTCCGTCTGCAACTACAACTTTCTCCGGTATTTTTACTGGAATTTCATGGTTTGAATTTCTCGGGCGATAATGATCATTAATTTTATTTGGGTTTCCCAATGGCATGTTTCGTCAACAATCTGCTTCCAAGCTATATGCCGGCAGCTCACATTACGTGAATGGTCTTTTATGGGCTTCCCTATCTGTACCCGAGGGTCCTGGTTTCCCTTTTGCTCTCGAAGAAAATAGTAGTTTTTTCCTGAACCCTCGCTAGTCGTATCTATGTCTTTGATGACATATCTTTCTTTAGCATCCTTTTTGCACCTGCCCCCTCTCTTCTGTCAGGTATGAACCTTCCATCCAGGTATTTTGTGACTGCCTCATTTTTTCATTGGGATCTGCTCTCTCTCGTTTTCCGTTTCACATCCTTTTGGGGCCTTCTTTTGTCTGGCTTCACAACCATGTTGGAAGGGGATGACTCTTCCGATGCTCAGGCTCTCATTAATGCTACCATTGAGGCAGAACGGACCCACGATGCCTCCTACAGCTGGTGTGCTACCGTGCAGGAAATGGTGCTATCTGGGAATGCCACTCAGTCTCCTTTAATGGATGGGACACGCTCCCATCTGTCTCCGGATGTGCCACGATGCACTAAGGGGGACTCTCCAGCTTATGAAAGGCCTTATAACTCTCGATGCCTTCCCATTAAAACGCCCCCCCCCCGCCAAAGGCGGTCACCGTCAACAGTGTTTTCTTAGCGGAGAGAATTGACAGGTTACAAAAGCTTGCCCTAGTTGGGAAATGGAATTTCCCGCACATGAAGGAACCGGATATGAGGAATTGGCTGTCGGAAAAATGGTCCCCTATTATTGGCTATACCCCCATTATCTCGCGTCTTATGAAGGACTGGGATTCCTTTCACTTCCTCAAAGCGGCGGATATGGAGAACATTCTTTGTAAGCCTTGGGTAGCTGGCAGGAGTTTCCTATCCCTGTCAAAATGGTACATGGGATTCGATGCTTTAAAGAACACGCCATCTAACTGCATGATCTGGGCCAAGCTGCCGAACTTGCCTTTGGAACTTTGGTCCTCAGAGACTCTCACAGAAATTGGGAACTCGATCGGGAAGTTTATTTATGTTGATCCGTGGTGCAGGGGTGAACGGGATAAGAGGGTTGCATGGATTCTCATTGAGAAGCCTTACAAAGGTGCTTACCCAGAATTCATTGACATTAATTGGGATGGTATGCAGATTAGGCAGAGAATAGACTTCTGGGGCATCCCGTTCCGATGCTCTCGGTGCCATAGGACAGGTCATCTCATCAAGGACTATAAGTATCACAACAGCAGAAGGCATAATAAGTATCCTACCATAAAAAAATGGTCTCGGGGGTCAGCATCTATCTCTGCGGACCATGGTGTCCAGATCTCCTCCCCTGATCATCTAGCAGAGGCTCCATCAAAGTTAAATGTTTCTCCACGTGTTTCTCCCCTTTTCCTATCCGGGGAGGCCCCCGTTCCTCCCATTCATGAACCGTTTATGGAGAACCCCGTCCCCTCCCCTCCCGCCATGAATCAAAGGGATTTCACTGTCGGCTCTCATACTATTCTGATCTCTTCCTCCCCATCCTCCCCTGTACGCCCTTCACCACATTACCAGAAAGGGTCCAAGAAAGGAAAAGAATCGGTTGAAGCGCCTACCCCTTTTAACTCCCCATCTGACTCGCCTATCAATAACCCCGAGAGTGACATTGACCTTTTTATACAAAGGAACCCATTAGAGTTCGAACCTCTTACCATTCACAAGCCATCCCGGCCTTTCCCCCTCTCTATCAGTCCTAATTCAGCAAAGAACATTACAGTTAGGAAGAAAAAAAAGGGTGACAACAGACATTTCAGAGGCAGATCGATTGCCACTGATTTTGGTATTACTAATCTTTCTCTGGTGGAAGTTCCTATTCTGGATTCCGAAGCCCCACAGCCTCTTAGAGCAAGCATGGCTGGTGAATCCTCTCGATGACCTTTCTCATTTCGATGAATATTCGGGGTCTGGGCCCACCCCATAAATTTCTGGCGCTTAAAAACTTCTTCTCACAGGCTCGTCCAAAAATTGTATTTATTCAAGAAACCATGCATTCCAGCAGGGTGTCTATAGCTTTCTTTAGGAAATTGTTCCCGACATGGTATATGGTCGCCACTGGGGCAAATGGGTTGTCGGGTGGTCTTGCTGTATTGTGGGATCCCGCATGGATTAAAGCAAAAGCTTTCAAATGTTGTGCCGGGATCATGATTTCGGCTATGATCAGAGGACATGCTCACTTGTTAAATATCATTAATATCTATGCCCCTTGTAGGAACAGGTCCCCATTTTGGGACAGGTTGTTTGCATCTGATATATTGGACATCGATTCTCTGTTGTTAGCTGGGGACTTAAATGTCACTCTTTGTCCTGAAGAATGTTGGGGTATTTGCAGGAAGAGGGACCCTCTGTCAGATAAGATCAGAATGGGGCTCCTTAGCAGGAACCTTGTGGATGTTTTTCCTGATCAAATGAAGCCTACGTGGGAAAATGGCAGTTCGGGGTCGGCTTATATCGCCAAGAGGATTGACCATTTTCTTATCAAAGAAAACGTGATCGAAAAATGGGGTATGCCTTTCTCCTCCATTGCAAATGAGTACATGTCCGACCACAAGCCCATAATCCTTGAACGGAGAGCTCTTCAAATCAGAAAGGAATACTATTTCAAATTCAACAGGATCTTTCTGGAGGACAAATCCTTCAATGATATTATTACTAATAAATGGTTGGAGTTGAGGGGGTCTGAAGCGGCGGTATTCTATACCTTCCGAGAAAAAATTCAATGCCTTAAAAAGACTGCTAAAGAATGGCAATCTCTGAAGATTAAACAGGATAAACAAGAGCTTACAAATATACAAAAGGAATTGGACACCATCACTACGTCCTCTTTCCACGATATGTCTCTCGGAAAAAAGAACCTCATCAGGACTCTGGAAAAAAGGAAACAAATCCTCCTCATGAAAGAAGAGGCAGCATGGAGGCTCAAAAGTAAAGCACTGTGGCTTAAAGAAGGGGACCGCAATACCAATTTTTTTCACAATTTCGCAAATGCCAGGAGGAGGAGGAATTCGATTTGGAAGATTGAGGACGGGAAGGGAGGTTTTCTTTTCACACAAGAGGAAATCTCTAATGAAGCCACCCGGTCTTTTCAGGAACAGTACAAAAGGAATCAAAGTAATGCAAATGACATGTTCTGGGCTGCCGAGCAAATGCCTGAAATGTTTGATGAACCTTCCTATGAAAACTTCATCAAACCTGTCATAGAGGATGAGCTCCTTGCCGCCATGAAAGCAAATAAAAAGGACAAGAGCCCGGGCCCGGATGGCTGGCCCATCAAATTCTTCTTACATTTCTATGATCTGTTCAAGGTGGACCTACTGCACATGGTGGAGGAATCTCGAATGTCTGATAATATACACTCTGCACTATCATCCACTCTTATTGCTCTTATTCCCAGAAATATACAATCTATGTCCTTCTTAGATTACAAACCGATTTCTCTCTGTAATTCCCTGTTCAAAATTATCACTAAGATCATTGCGGAAAGGCTGAAGCCGGTGTTTAACCTCCACATCACCAGAGATCAGCACGCCTTTTTGAAGGATCGGAATATCTGGGATGCGGTGGCTCTGACTCAAGAATGCCTCTTCTCTCTTCGGACTAACAACATCAAGGCGACCATTCTAAAGATTGACCAGAAGAAGGCCTATGACTGTGTGGATTGGGGTCTCCTCAGGATTTTGCTTGCGAAAATTGGTTTAAGATCTAAAGGAATAGAATGGATCATGGCGTGTGTTGAAAATATAAACTTCTCGGTCATCATCAATGGTACCACATCTCCCTTCTTCAAAGCTGAACAGGGTCTCCGTCAGGGATGTCCCCTCTCACCGCTCCTCTTCATTTTGGTCATGAACACATTAAGCATTCATCTCAACAAAGCAGCTTCTGGGTTTAGTTACAGGCCGATCAAGATGTGCAAGGATTTTTTCTTATCCCACAATCTCTTTGTGGACGACATCCTCGTCTTTGCTATGCTATGCAAGGCTTCCTGGCAGTGTCTTTTTAACATTTTTATCAGATTCCAATTTGCCTCGGGTTTCTGTATAAACAAGGAAAAATCTAAACTTTATCATAATGAGACCGACTCGGCACTGGTTTCACGGATTGCCTCTCTTTTTGGCATTGAAGCCGTGTCAATTGAAAATGGGATTAAATATCTTGGTTTCACTCTTAAGCCGACGGGGAACAAGAAAGGGGACTGGTCATGGTTCCTGGACCGCTTTTATAAAAGAATTTCCGGATGGGAGACAAGGCTCCTCTCTTTGGCGGGACGGTATATATTGGTACAGGCAGTTCTGTCACAGTTGGCGATTTATTGGGCACATTTATTTTACCTCCCTGTACCTGTCATAAAAAAAATGAAATCATTCGCAGCAAATTTCTTGTGGGGAGGGAAAACTTACCAATCAAAATTTCATTTGGTTAAGATGGATTCTATTTCAAAGTCAAAAAAAAGGGAGGATGGGGTTTACTGGACATGAGGACGATGGGGAACGCTCTCCTATGCAAATCTCTCATCCGAGGTATTTTTGGAAGTGGCCCATGGAGCATATTCATCAACAAAAAATATCTAAAGGGCAAAAGCATCGCCTTCTGGTATAGAAGGAACTCTTTGGGGATCAAAAGAGGCTCCGCCATTTGGCTTAGCCTCCGAAAAAATCAACCTTTCATTTTGAGGAACTTCCGATGGAAGATTTTTTTAGGTTCAAACATTTTCATTGGCTTCGACTTCATACATAACGGACTGACATCCCCCCTGCCGCTAGCACTGGTTTCATTCTTCCATATGAGAGGCTTTTTCACGTGGGACTACCTTATTGAATCCTGGACTAACACAACTCTGGTCTAGAAGGACGAAGCGGATCTTTCATTACCCCAACCTTTTCGGCCTATGTGGATTTCTATTCGCCAAAGTTTACAGGGAATGGCTATTAGAAGATCGGGGACAAAAGATGTATTGGATTGGAATCTTCCACATGCTCCATCACCTGTTTGAGTAAAGGACATTTATGCTGCTCTTTCCTATAAGCTAGCACCTTCAGTACATCCGGTCTTCCCATTCTCTCTTTGGAAGGTTTCTTGTCCTCTCAAGATGGTTCTCTTCGCATGGCTCCTCTTTCGGAACAGGAACCTTACGTGGGAAGTGCTTCAGAAGAAAGGTTGGCAAGGCCCTGGACGTTGTGCCTTGTGTCTGTCAGCTGAAGAGACTAACTTCCATCTGTTCTTTCAATGTCAAGCTTCTCAGCAAATATGGTATGGACTCTCTTTATCTTTGGATTTTCCTTACCAAGGCTTTTCTGCTGTACAGGAAGGTTTTCTCAGGTGGTGTACACAGTCAGATGCACGGCGCACCCTGTTCCTCTTGGTCTGTTGGACCATCTGGAAGTGGAGGAATGACTCCATTTTCAACAGCTCTCGGAGGCCCTTATCTTCTATTGTGCTCAGCATCAAGGCTTTCCTCGACTATCTGGAAAAATAGGCCTCTATTTTTCAATGATCCTCTATGACATCTGGAATCTTTTTTTTGAACATACAGCTTTCAATGTAACGTTCTATGTTACCTCTGCCTATATGTTACTGTTACAACCCATATTTTGATTGCTTTGTCATATCTTTTTCTCATATCATCTTCGGCTCTGGACAAAAGCCCGCTTTATTTTGCTTTGATCGGATCCATACTATGTTCAGATTTTGGTTTATTATGTCATAAACCTTTATATGTATTATGATATTTTCATCCATACAAAAATTTGATTTTTTTTCTGAAAAAAAAATTATGAAAATTAAAAAAAAAAATACATAAAATTTCCTGATTACAATTTTCAATTGTAAATAAAATTTCCTGATTCGACTCTACAAAACTCAAATTAACTCCCGACTGGATCAAATCAACAATAATAACACTCGCATTACATAAAAAACTCAATTTATGTCGACCATTAAACGGATGCTCATTATTGTTGGCTCATCCAACAGTGGAGCACCAATCTCAGGCTGGTTTGACTAAAACGATCTTTCTTACAACGCCACATCCATCTTTCCCTCCATGATCATTCGACGCTGGGAGAGATATGAAGCAGATACCACGACTTTCTAGCTTTATGTCTTTTTCCAATATCACCTTCAGCTTTTATTGTTTTTGGAGTTTGTTTTTTTTAACGGTAAAATATTAGTATTCGCACTCTAATATCAAATAACTTTTAATAAAACATTATGTATAATAATTGTTTGTTTATATATATTAAAAATAATATCTGAATATAAAATAATCAGTTGAAAGATGTCCATATTGGGAATATTTTAAATTATTAGGCAAAATTGATATTTTGTAATAATTTAGTCAATACATGATGTAGTACACAGATATATATAAAATAGTGAATATATAAATATTGATATTCTTATTATTGTATTTTTAACTATGTGGCTATATACTTTATAATTGGGTGTACTTAATAACATATGTTCCCTCCTTTGAGGTAACATGTTCAAGTCCAAAGGGAGTAGTGTATTATTCCTTCATAAACATTAGTAGTCAAATTTGTATGTGGAGATGGATCCCTTCTCTGGAAAAAAATAAGATCCACACAAATTTGACATTATTATTATTACTTTATTTTGAATAGGCTAACTTGCTCGTTTGAAGGTCGACTTGTTCTTTGCACATTTGACAATGCCTTGGAGGGTCTTTCACTCTATTTTCCTTCACAATATGTAACATGCCCAAGAGGGTCTTCCATACATGACAATGACTCAGTTGACTTGTAGACTCTATGACAAGCCCTAGAAGCACTCAATGGGTGCTTGAACTATAAAAATAAATATTCCTTCAGCATGAAACCCATGCCTAAAGAAAGACAATAATAATATTTTTTTCTATCTTTACAAAAAATACATAAAATCATGATTACATATGTCATTATGAAGACCGAACCTAGTTACATATTTCAACACTTCCTCTTAACTAGGGAGGTATTCATAATCCATAAAAGGTACTCAAATGTTCTCAAACTGAATAATTCTAATAAGAAGAGTTAGATAGGTAGCCCATCTCATAAGCTACTTCCTTTGTTTATGCCAGAGCATATCATCATACTAATTGGCATTGTCACATAGCAAGGCCTTAACAACTCTATCTCTCCAAAATATTAGAGCACAATAATGGTGAGACCACTGTCTGATAGACACCATCATCATTGTCTCTCAAGGCACATACTCCACATGAGTGTTTACATGGCATGTCCTTTTATGACAATTCCTATCATGGAATAACACATCCTCAAGGAATTTTCTCTTCGACTACTCTTGCCTATTAGATGCCCTACAACATCCTCAAAGAGTATCATAATCAATCTCAGATGCTTACCTAATCCTCCATTATTTCTTCACAATATGAATATAAGAATGATGTTTCTAGCTCTCCCTCTCAACTAGGGCATATCCATTCTTATAAAAGGAATATACCCAAGATCACTCTTATCCAGGGACTTTTCCAAGATCCCTCTTAACTAGGGACTTGATTCAAACACCATCTCTCTATTCTTTGGTGGATATCATGGTACCTTTAGTTGCTTGTAGAGATCCTCCTTTTCATGTCATGAATTTCACATGCATCATTATCGATCCTTTATCTTCTAGGTTTCCTTTGTAGGGCATCAGTCATCCATCACTTTCCATCACAAGCCATGTCAATCATGCCATTCTTCTCTTCATCAAAAAGTGATATTCTATTCCACATCTGGGTTTTCTTCATCCAACTACCTTTTCCAATTCATGTTACTTTAAAGATATTCCATCCATTCTTGGTTGTAGGTGACATCTACAAATCTCTTTCAGTAGCCATGTTTCAACCCAACTAGATTTTGTTCAAAAATAAAAATGAACATAAAAACAAATTTACCTTTTGTGATGGTGTTTCATCATAATATTTTCTTCCTTGCAACATCAACATCCTGAACATTCACAAAAAATGTCCAAGACATTCAATGTTAAGGGTCTCCTTCCTTTACATACTATATCAGCGTCTTCTTCTCCATGGATATGTCCTATCCAATTCTTTTAGTCATTGGATGTTGACCACTTTTTCTCATATCATGTGACCATAGTTTCATTTCTAATGAACTCCTCTTCCTTTCTTCACATATTGTTCCCAAGAACTTCTATACATAGTTCCTTCATCTTGTCAACCACCTCATATTCCATGTGAGGACATACTATGTTGATTTCATATTATCAATGTGTGAAATATCCCTTCATGCATCTTTCCAAAGGAAGAGATCCTTATTCTTTGATCATACTTAGGAGGTAGAGCATTTACCTATGATGACATGAATTAATTTATCAAACATATACATGCCTCTTTTCTCATTTTTGGTTATATAGACTTCCTTCAGCAACTTCCTTTCCTTACTCGAAAGTTCTTCAACCATGTTTTGCTCCTTTGTCACCACACCCTTATTCTTCTAAACAATGGATCCCACACAAAGTGGAATGATCAGTGAGACACTATTCTTCTTCCAAGATGTACAGGTGAACCTTCTAATGAATATTCCAAAAGAGGACCTTGATTATATTCATCCTGCAAATGCTCCTTTCTAATGATGAAAATATATGATGATTGTTTTTCTCTTCTATCATGCTACATGAATTTGTTTCAACCATATATACTAATGAGGTTACCAAGAGCTACTTCCTTTCCATAATGTCTTCTACATCCATGTAGAATTCTACTTCAACTATCCTTTCAAGCTTCTATAATGATGACATTAGCTCTTTCTTCAATTATATGCTTCTAATACGATTCCATCTCCTGATCTTATGCATCATATAATACTTACAATGATATCTATCTTTCACAAAAAGATGAAAATAAGCAAGTGTAGGAGATCATCTCTGTCATAGTAAATATATTTCACTTCCTCCTTCTTTGATTTCTTCTTCACAGCTTCTTCGACTTCTTCATGACATGGGCTTCATTCCTTTGATACCTTCATCTTATATATCTCAGTGATTAAATATATCACTTCTCCTATAGTGCTTACAAAGAATAACTATACCAACTTTTCATAGATGTCTTTTGACTTCGCCAATTTTACTACATAACGGTTGAGATAATCCTTGATTAATTCTATATGGATTCTTTGAGCCCTTATCTCCCACTTCATATACTTTGCTAGAGCTTGAGATAGGGTTTTTTTATGATATTCCTTAGTTCCTTCCTTGATATTACTTAGAATGCTTGACCGTTATGAATTCCTTCTTGATGGTTCAATTTCCTCTTTTATTCCTTGAAATTTTTTGATATTTCCTTTGATGGTCCTTATTCAATTTACCTTTCCTTGTCTTGTCACTTTAGCTCTGATACCATGTTGAGAAATCTAGCGTAGCTAGATTAGGTGATTTCTCCTTTCTTTAATAACTGATTGTGATGTATTTTACTTGACTTGATTAGTTTCTTATTTTACTTAATTATAATTATTTTTATTATAATCAAACAATGACCAAAATAATGAACAAAAATGATACAATAGGACACAAGATACAGGAAATAAGTCAACACCAAAACCTCTCCACTTGAGAGGAAAACCCACAAGAAATATTCTCTTCTTATAGAACTTCAATTGACGAATTCCAAGACCTATGGCCCTTGTCAAATGACCCCTCTAAGACCAAGTCACAATTATTCTTGAAGACCTTACTCTTTTCAGAGTCAAACCATGTCTCTTGGCTTCAAATCTACCTTCACATCATAAGACCAGAATTACACCTTGACTGTAATATGTTGGCCTCTTCTGACCTCTAAATTTTAGACTTTTCTATAGAAACCCTATGATAACATGTGTGGGAAGAAATGGAGAAATATATCTTATTTTCCCTTCACTTTAAATCCTCCTTTTTCCTTGTGAACACGGTCCTCAAAACAATTATTTTTCGCACCAATGAATGACTTATTGATGGATTTGCAACTCAACTTCCCTATAATAGATTGAAACCCTAATATTTTTGCATGTGTGAGGTGTAGCAGGACCATAAATACTCCCAAATTTTGGTCTTCCTTCTTCTTTTCTTTGTTATATAAGAGGCTTCTTGTCCTTTCTTTTTTGCACTTCTCGTTTTATCTTGGATTCTTGATCAGTGCACTTTGAATGAGGAAAAATGCACTTATATATAGGCTTCCTTGAGAGCCCTAACATGTCAAGTTATCCTTTTAGATAGGTAAACTTGCTCCTTTGAAATCTGACTTGTTCTTTGCATATTTGACAATGTCTTTTAGGGTCTTTGAATCTATTTTTATTTACAATATGTAACATTACGAAGAGGGTCTTCCATACATGATAATGACTCAATTGACTTGTAGACTCAATGATAAGCCATAGAAGCAGTCAATAGGTACTTGACCTATAAAAATAAAATTTCCTTGAGCATGAAACCCATGCCTTAATAATGACAATAACAAATACATAAAATCATGATTACATATGTCATTATCAAGACCAAACCTAGTTACATATTTCAACAAGAGGAACATTGGGAACTTATTATGTACTGGTCACTTGGGATCCTTTCTTTATGGATGTTCCTACCTTCAATCTTTACATGTTTTCATTAGAGCTGTATTACTTTGCATGTGGACCTATTGAATATTTATTTAGGTTTCTTAGAGGAGTGACATAGAAAACATTTTATTATATTATTATATACAAATATATATATTTTAATAAGATGATACATAAAAAATTGTTTGCACATTTATATATTTTCATTTTTTGTTTACTCATCTTTGGATTCCTCTTTATTTTTAGGTTGCTTTCCTATTGGTTTATTGGTCTCGTTGTACCTTAATTTTGTTAGGGCTTTGCACAATAAACTACTTTGTTTCTAAATTTTATCCTTCTACTTCCTCATTAGTTTTTTCAATATTTTCTTCTTAGTTTAACAATCTCTTCCAAATCAGCAAAGCCCATGGCACCAACTTTGTATAAAGGACTTTGCTCTTCATCAAGCATTTTTGTATCTTGTCAATAAAAGAACATCAAATTTATTTTTTCTAGGTAACATTTTGGTATGTACTTCAATGCAATTATATAGACATGATACAATGTCATCCTTGAGAGAGGCTACAATAATATATTTCTTAATTTGGTTAGGTTTAAAGAAAAAATTCTTCTTCCCATAGGTGAAAAAATATAAACGGTGCTAAAAACAACAATAGTAGTGATTATAGGACTTGTAAGGAGTTCCACATTGAGATGTAAACCTGTTAACTTGGATCTCTTTCTACATTAATTTTGGCAGGGGGTTTTGTATTTTTACAAGGATAAACTTCTTGTTTTCTTAGTTTTATTCTTTTACTTCCTCTCTATAGTTTTTTCAAGAATTTCCACTTAATTTGACAATAACTTTCACGTTAGAACTGCCAATATTTAAATCATTTACTCATAATAAAGAACTTTTAAATATTCATAGTCAAAAATATTAAATTTATTTTCCCTAGGCAACATCTTCTTAGGTACTTCCACACAAATATGCACACAAAATACAATGTCATCCTTAAAGGAGGCGACAAGCTCATATTAAGGAAAAATTTCTTCATTTCATTGGTCAAATGAAATAATGTACCCCAAACTGTGCTAGCGCTTTATTCAAAACATTCTCCAAAGAAAAAAAAATAAGAAAAAATTAAATAGAAACAATGGTCTGTGGAAAAAAGGAGCTACATGGAAAATTATTTTCCAATCCTCCCTTTCAAATTGTTGAAAAATACGTATGTAGGTTCACTCTTCATAAATATGAAATGTACTTGTGATTCTTTCAGCTTGTAAAATGAAAGAAAAAATATTATTAGTATTATTGGGCATGGGTTTCATGCTCAAGGTATTTTATTTTATAGGTTAGGCACCTTTTGAGTGCTTCTAGGATTTTTCCTTGGTCACGAAGTCAAAAGTCTCATTGTCATAAGTTTAAGACCCCATGAAGCACATTGTAAATTGTAAATAAAATTAGTTTTGTCCTTAAAAATTTGAAGATACCCTTCAATACCAAGTCGACCTAGCAGCTGGAAATTCAACCTAAATTAAGGAGCTACGTCCACCTTGAGAATCCTATATCAATGAGGAAACTAAACCTTCTTGGAACACATTCATCACTCACTCATTAAATCGAATGAGGAAGAAGAAGAATACAACAAGGAAGTAAGAGGAAAAAGGAGATTTTTCTTTGGGGTATTTACCTCTCACACATGTAAAGGAAGGTTACAGTTTTTGTAGCTGGTCTAGGGTTTTATTCTGCAGGTTTGATCTTGATCAAGGAAGAAACGAAGGTCGGCCAATGTCACAATAATCCATACTCAAGCTCCAGAAGGAAGGAAAAATCGAAGCGAAGGTCTGAGTAATACTTGGGAGGTCGGAAGAAGCTCACATGTGGCACAACAATTATTGGAAGAGGGCCGGAAATTTTAGACCTATAATAGAGGCTGGAATTATGCAGCTAGAGGTCAAAGTTGTGCTACTGGAAGAGATTTAATTGGGTTTGACATGAAAAAAAGGAATCAAATCATCCAAAAGGGTTGGACTTGGTCTTTGAGTATATTTATCTTGGTCTAGAGGTCTTGGTATTCATCAATTGAAGAATCTATAAGAAGAGAAGATATTTTCGAGTTTTCCTCTCAAGTGGAGAGGTTTTGGCCCTCGCTTGGATCCTATATTTGTGTTCTCTTTCTTCTTGTTTTGATAATTGTTTGATGATACACAAACACAATAATAAGTAAAGAAATTAAGTAAGTAATAAAAGTAAAAATAAATCACAAGAAATTATCAATAAAAGAGAAACCACTCTAATCATTGCCCTAATAGATTTCTTAACATGGTATCAGAGCTAAGGTTGTCTAAGGGCCTTATGACTATCTCTTCCACATTGAAGAAGTTTCTAAATAAGTGTTGAAAGGTAGAAATTCATCTTAATATCAAAGAAGTAATGAATGTCCTATTTACTCCAAAAAAAGAAGTGACCAAGAAAAAGGACGAAGGACCCTTCTCAACACACACTGGGACATTTCAAGATGTGAAAATTTGTTTGATCGATAGTGGAGCATCAATACACATGACTAATCACAAGAAACTAAAAACATTTTTAGAAGGAAAGTCTTCTTACTCTGTTGATTTTGGTGATAATAAGAACTATCCTTGAGATGAATTGGACAAACCTTGAGAAAGCTAGAGAATTGAGGAAACATTCATCTCAACAACATCCTATTTGTTCCAAGTTTTCATAAGAGCTTACTCTCCATTTCAAGTCTAGAATATAAAGGTGAAATAGTGGCTTTCATAGAAGGAAAAGTTGTAGTATGCAGTAAAAATACAAGCATAGAAAATTCTAGAGTAATTGGGATTCATGAAGGAAGAATATACATGTTTCTATCTCCTTTTGCTCAAGATTTAGTTCACATTGAAATTACTCATGTGAAATTTGGCGTAGAAGATTCGGTCATCTCCATTTCAAAATCCTTCCAACAATAAATTCAATAATAGATGGATTCCCTAAATTGAAAGAATATTAGGAAGGAGTATGCAATGAATTTGCACTGGGTAAGAACACTAAGAGACCATTTGGAAGGAGTGCTTCATGGTCAGAAGAATTCTTGAATCTTATTCATTCCAATTTTTTTGGTCCTATGAATCCTAAATCACTTGGAGGTCATCTATATTATGTCACATTAATAGATGATCATTCAAGGAAAATGTGGATTTTCTTAATGAAATCCAAGGATGAAGTATACCAAATTTCAAGAATTCAAAGCCGAAGTAGAGAACCTTATAGAAATAAAAATCAAGATATCAATATCCGATAATGGAGGAGAATACATATTTAAGGAAATCATAGCTTTATGTAAGGGGTTTGAGATTAAGAGAGAGATGATAGTCCCATATAGTCCCAAAAAAATGGAGTTGTAGAATGAAAGAATCGATCCATTGAAGAAAGTGTAAAAGAAATCTTACATGATCAATATTTACCGAAATTTCTGTGGGATGAATCTATAAATATAGTTGTATAGATACAAAATTGAAGTCCCCACATGTCTCAAGATAACAAGATTCCCGCAGAGGTGTTCACTAGAAAGAAACCAATCATAGATCATCTACAATTTTTTAGTTGTCCTGGCTATCTTCATATACCTATGAACAAAAGAAAGAAATTGGATCCATCTGGCATGAAAGCAAATTTTGTGGGATACAGTAACTCTTCGAAGGCCTATAGGATCTACATAAAGGAAGGACACAAAATAGAAGTAAGTCGAGATGTGATATTTGACGAAAGTATTGCATCTAAGAGATCAAAGGATCTCTCTATGGAATTTGATGATGAAAAAATTCTGGTATTTGAAGAAGTTACTAGGGAAGAAGAATCAAACCATGAAGATGAAGGTCCCTTTGAACCTATAAAAGCTATGGTAGTCCTTAAAACTAGAAAAAAACCTAACTGGTTGAATTTCACACTTCTAGATGTATAAGGTCATGGAACAATTCAAGGTACATTCAGGAAAAGTAAGAAACTCAAATGATATTCTAGGTATCTAGCCTACATGAAAAAATTAATAGAAGTAGAGTCATCCACCTTTGAAGAAGTTGTAAATCACCAAGACTGGAAGGATTCCATGAATGAATAATATCAATATATAATGAAGAATGGAGTTTGGGAGATCATACCTAGGCCTGAAGACAAATCTGTGGTAACTTCCAAATGGCTCTACAAGATCAAACATGTAGTAGATGGAAGTATTGATAAATACAAGGCAACATTTGTGGCAAGGGGCTTATCTCAACAAGAAGGTATCACATATGAAGAGAATTTTTCTCCAACAACAAGGGATATAACTATTTGCTCGTTGGTCTCTTTGACAGTGTCGATGGGATGGAATATCCACCAAATGAATGTCAAGATTGCATTCTTGAAAGAAAAAATTGATGAAGAAGTATATATACAAAAACCATTGTGATTGTAAGTTAACGATAGAAAGGCATATGTCTGCATATTGAAGAAGGCATTCTATGGCCTCAAGCAAGCATCAAGGGCATGGTATGCTGGGATGGATGTATACCTATAGAGATTAGGCTTCACAAAATGTTCTGTTGATCGAAACCTTTGTATTAAGGTTGTAGCCTTGAAGAGTGTTTGCTTGGACATGGACATCCACCCAAAGGAAGCACTCAACATCAAGGCATAGGTTGTATGCTTCCGTTTTTAGTTTCTTAATATATATAATTGTTGGTTCACTTTCCATAAATGTTTGTGTTGGTGCTTCATTTATCTTAATGCTCCTTGATCTGCTAAGCTGATTACATTTGAATTATGTTGGTTGCACTTTTATGATTTGTTGTGTTTTTGGTCTCTTGTGTAGGTATTCAAACACCATGAGCATCGAGGATTGAGCCTGGGGGAGAAAGCAATCAAGATGTTCAACAAAGGAATACATCATAGCATCAGAACAAGGTAGGTCTCCTTCCTGTTCTTTAATTTTGATTGTATTCTAGGAAAGTGTCTTGTAGATTGTCTTGTTTATTGTTAGACCCACCCATTAGGCTAGAGGGATCGTCTATGTCTGCAGAGAGGATTTTTCTTCACAACAGGATTGGCATGTTTGAATGATTTGGAGAAATTTTGGCAGAATAACAATGAACTAATTCTTGCTTTTAGCTCTTGATGCTCATTAATCTATAGAAATTTTGAACACCCTCTCCCTCCTTTGGATCATCAATTAGGTTTTTTTTTCTCATAAATTACACGAGAGCTACCATCCTACTACCATTAAGGCTTATTGGGGCTCAAGGCTTTAATGGTCAACCCATCATGTCAAGAGTTTGAGTGTTTTTCAAGAAATTGTACCTATCGAGGTGCTAACAAGGATTTTTTCTACCCTCTCATCGATTGAAGACAATTATGCGAGAGTGTAATAAAATATCTTTGAAGTGCTTACGAAGGTTGAGTTTCTAAGTGAAATTTAGGAAAACCTTTTCATTTTTTCTTTTCATAATGTTTCTAGCTGAAAATGTGTCCTTTGCACATGTTGGTTGATAACTTTGAGCTCCTTCTATTGTGTACAAATGGGTGTACCATTTTTTTCGTAATAATATTTGCACCCTTATGTGTGACATTATGATCAAGCATATAGCCAAAAACATAATGTCTTGTTGCTATTGACGATGATTCTTACCTACTTCTAGAGAGAGAGAAGCTCATTGTGGATATTCTTAAGGGAACATACCTTGACTGACAAATGAAAGAAAACTATGCTTGAAAGAAATACTAATACAAAAGTTTCTATATGAGGTGAGCATGCCCAATTCTCATTATGATGACTATGAATGAAATATTGTAGTTACACAAAAAATTTGTATCAAATTAGCATTGAAGTATCAAATGTTCTTTTAGCTAAAGAAAGTAACTTTTCTCACCCTCAAGGGAACCTCTGTAAAATAGACTAAACAAGGTGCCACATTCATCAATGCAAAGCATTGTTGAAGGAGGTGTAACCTGAACACATGGTAT
Source organism: Pinus taeda (assembly GCA_000404065.3). Classification (NCBI taxonomy): domain Eukaryota; kingdom Viridiplantae; phylum Streptophyta; class Pinopsida; order Pinales; family Pinaceae; genus Pinus; species Pinus taeda. The sequence continues at coordinate 64,883 of APFE030071358.1, forward strand.
TCTAATAAAGGAAAGAAATGCAATGATCATAAAGTATGATACACCCTTGATGTGAAAAATTATGTTGGTTTCAAACATCGGTGGTTCTAATGAAATCAATGGAGAATGAGGTTTCCCAATGTTCAACCCAAGGTTGTCCTCAAGAAGGTGGAGAACAACCAAGAAACTACTTTGATTCTAGAATATGAGTGTTGATGTTGATAGAAAAGAAGCACCAACTATCCAAAAAATGATTCTCGGAAATCCATATGAATCTAAGGTAGGTATTTTAACATGATGGGTTATAGGCATGGTAATGAAAGTTAACAATGTATGAGGGATACACAAAAATACCTTACATTAGATCTATAATGTGAATAAAAACAGTAAGAAAAAGGCAAAAGGAATTGGCCTCTAGGGTTAAGAGGATGTCCAAGAGGGTTACTTTCATGTTTTTACTGTCACCATGGATGTGTGAAGAAATAATGATGAATGTTGTGGGTATGGAATGGTAAAAAACATAGCTCCAACCAATGGTGACTAGGGACTATTGCCAGGTAACTGACACAAAAATATGATTGAGAAACCTTTTCTAAAAAAATCTTTATACACTTTCCAAAATAATTTAAAAATGGTTTTAGTTGTATAAACATAGAGATAGGTTCCCCAAGGATATGGTGGCGTACGAAATGATGCAATTGGGTGTCTACAGAGAGTGGGGGTCCCATTGGATGGTATTAGTGTGAGGTGAGCGAAACAAATGTGGTAACACAAATGGTTTAATATGATGTGGGGGAATGGTATCCCAAGTGTGGAATTCAATAGTGCATTCATGATGATCCAAAGAGAATTGTGGCCTAGGATGGGATGGTAAGAAATAAGGTAAAGAAGAGAGATGAGGCTTGTCTTCAAATCCTACAAATGAATGTCTCATGGGCCTAAGAAAATGGTCATGTATACTAATAATGTCATGGGAACTATGAAATCAAATAATCCATGCAGGTGAAAGATCTATTGACCATTGAGAGAATTTGCCAAGTGCAAGTGGAAGGTGATGATAAACATGACTAAGAAAGTGGACCTTATGGTTAATTTAAGAGAATTGATGTTAATATATGAAAACTTTATTACGAAACATATCATGCTAGTGAAGAATTATAACTTGACTATTAACTAGTGCACCAAGAGTTTGAGTTCAATGTGAATGTTGCTAATGACTTGAAACTTAGAAACCAATACCCCAAGTAAAAGCATCTTCATAAAATAAAATGTAGTGTCGAAGGAGATATATCAAAACAACAAAAAGGTGCACCTGATGAGCACTTTGAGCATGAAAAGAGCCCAAAATCCAAACTATTAATGAATTGAAAGGATGATACCATGGTGTATATTAGAATGTCTTGATCCTAATGCCACTAGTCGTTTGGTGAATGGATCTCATGGACTCTTGCACCGGCCTTTGGAAGAATGGAGAAAATGTTGTATATAAGGGTTGTAGGGCCCAATTGTGACTTCACTTATACCTATTGATGTGGAATTTCATGTGGAACCTTGAAACTATTTTCAAGTATGTGGCTAGCTAGAATAACATTTCATTGTGTGAGGAGATCTAGGTTAGTTATCATCAAACTTATTTTGTGAATTCTATATTTCTCAGGTGGATAGGCCATATAGGGTGTCCTATATGGACCTTTTTAGGGGAAGGAACCATAAACCTCATGGGTGACTGGCTCAGAGTTTCTTGAGTTGCCACAAGTTATGGAGGTGAAGCCATGATGGCATCACAACTTAGAAAGATACAAACATGATGGTATTGTGACTGTGTGAAAAACAAACATGAGATCCCTATCGAAGGGGCTTCATGTTTTAGGGTGGTACATCTATGATGAAAGCCATGGAAATAGAAGTAACATATGTGATACCCTCATGATTTTTAATAGAATAGGTGAAAGGCCCTCGTGGTTGTTTACGAAATAGTCGCTTGATGTGAAAATTTGGTGTCCTTTTCTTTCTAATTTTTTACTAATCTAATGAGGACCATCTTCATAGGATGGACCTTGGAGTGAGAGACACTAGGGGAAGCCTCATGATGACATGGCTACAAATTCCTAGGCCTAAGTAGCTTTGGCTAGATAACAATTACTAAATTTTCCTCAAAACCCACTACTAAGATTGCAGAAGGAGTTCCTACTATTCATGATCAAGAGATGGGAGTTGCTGCACATAGTGTTTGACATATGATGGTACAATCTCCCCATCTCAATGGAGGTCAACATTTACTTTGTGACTCCACTAATACCTCGAGCATGGGTTTTACCAATATAGCTTCCTTATAATGGGATCAAGGTGGCCAGGTGGGCGAACCAGTGGTGTGGGGTTGATCCAAATGATGTTGGGGGAATCAGGATTGAGTCAATAACATACTTGGCTACATAAGCATTGGTGGAAATGATCCTTCACATTCTTGGGAGTTAATCCCCTTATGGGATTATAGGGGTCCAAATTACACTATTGGAGTGGATGTGTGTTGACACCTTTTTTTAATAGGAGTTAGTGGTACATTGTGTTATGACCACTTAGTTGATGAAGGTGGTGTGGGGGAAGATACATGGCTTTTGATACTGAAACATTTTATGTAGAATTCTATATGAGTAGGCAATCCTATTGTGGAAGGTCATTTGAGTTGATATGACACCATCGAGGGATCCATATATCAAGAGGTGGGCTCCTCTAATGCCTTAGGTAGGTGGTAGTGAGGTGGGATACTACTAGATAAATATTGTTGAGGATTGTTTCTTATCAAACTATCAGTCTATTATGGAGTTCTTAGATGCGAGAATGGACTTTAAAGGTGGTCCTAACATTGGATTTCCCCCAGCTGACACAGGGGGTCCAATAGGTACATGAGTATGTGCTTTTATTTTATCTAAACTTATGAATTTTCATCTACATTTAATGATGTATGTCATATTGAAATTTGATATGTTTGGCTATAGGTGTGGGACCTTGTGCACACCCCTAAGGTAGGTTATCTTGAGCTACGAAATCTAGGAAGAGACATGCACAAGAGGGTGTTCTTTTGGTGGGACAATAGAAACCTCGAGAGGCGATCACAACGGAGTGAACAACATAGGGGGTGTGCCTATAGATAGGTTCTCACTGGGAGGGGGTGAATGGCAGGTTTTTAGGAGGATATATGGAGGCTACATGCATTTCTGAGGGCCACAGAGTGGAGGGAGATGGATGAATGATAGAGGTTGACTAGACATCTACTAGGCCTATTGGAGGTCGACTGGGTGATTCTCAGAGAGGTTTTCATTGAGAGGATGATGGAACCATATAGAGAGTGGTATATAGTTCTTTGACCAGTAGTTGTTGTAGCAGTTGCAACATGACCCATCTTGTCCCCAAGGCAAGGGGAGGCTAAAGCACCTTTGAGAGGTGGTGCAGGGGACGATAAGGTTTGATCTTAGATTTATAAACCATGTACCAGGGGAATAACCCATTACAAAGATGCTCACCCCCTTTTGTAGATGGTCCACTTCTACTAGTGATGGCTAGCTGATGTACATAAACCTTATCTTTTATATACATGAGATATACATATTTTTTGTGGCCCTTATGATGTGTATTTTTTACTATAATTGATGCATGTTTATTATGCTTTATATTTCTTGACGATCATTTCTATGCAATGATTACCAATCTATGATTCGATTAGCTATGTGGTCAACACCATGATTATGATTTCTTGGTATATGGGAAAATGTGAAATGATCAAAACCATCTTCTAACAATTGTGCATGTAGGTATTTCCAAAGAATACAAGGGTCAAGACACAGGGGCTTCACTCAATGAACCTCTGACATGTCACGTGCATTCGTGTCATACTATATAATACCTCTAATTTGACTACATATTGAAAAATATCTCTAAAAGTCACATTATTTAACCCCTTACCAATACAAACACTATACACCTTCTCAATTTAAAAAAGCCATACTTTCACTAGATATTGTAGGTATCCATTTTTTCATTATCATTTTTTATACCCCTTTATATTTTTTCCTTAACTTTGAGGTCCATTTTTTATACTTGCCAAAATAAAAACCCTTTACCCCCTATGTATCATGCAACATATTGTCTTTTTTTCCTCAATATATATCCCTCAATATGAACCCATGTGGTACAGTATTTCTCCCCTAGCGATGCTCCCGTGGGTCACGAACATGGAAATTTTGAGTCATTTGCAATATGACAAGATGGGAGTCAAGGAACACAAGTAAATGATAGATATCTAAGTGGGATTCATAAGCCAAAAGGCCTATGAAGACATTGTATTCAACATGATTATTAGTGGATGACCCAATGTAGACATGTTCTAATAGAGAATATTCTAATTAGGAGAGTATATTTCTTATGGTGTCGCAATGAGGCTTTGTGACGTGAAGCACCATGAATGAACCTGTAATAGTAAGTTAGTGGATAATCCATCTGTGAGACATGATAAGAGTATATTTTAGAGTATAGTATGAATGAGGTGATCATAAAAATAAATCATGGTACATAGTAACATCATAAGGTTAGAAACATAAGGTTAGGGATGGAATTTCACAAGGTTGAGCCCGCTGGGGCCTTTGAGATAGGTCCTATCAAGTTCTACTAACATGTAGGCACCTTTCAAAATCTATTTTTTTCATAATATATGGCCTTTCCCATAGTGTTTCGAAATTTCTAGGTCCCAGGACTTCATTGGCGACATAATACATGAGTACTAAATCCCTCTAATTGAATGAGCGAGGGGGTAACATAGCAGTCAAAGAAGCCTTTGGACCACTTTTTTGGGCTTCATTTTTTTGGAGGAATTCTCACTGACTTTCATTGATGTCTTCCAATTGGATGATCCTCTTTTCTAATGGAGAAGTATCTAAGGGAAGCTTGATGGTCATGAGTATCGTAGGGATCTCAAACTCAATATGGAGTATCATCTTGACCCCATAGAATATGTGAAATAGAGTAAAGTTGGCGGATGTTTTTTCCAAGGTACGGTACACCCATAAGTTAGAGAAAAGCATGTGATTCCAATTGGTTTTATGTTTGTTCACCATATGTTGCAATATCATTTTGAATCCTTTGTTTATAGCTTCTACTTGGCTATTGAACTATAGGTAGTATGGGGAAGCAAGCTCATGAGTGAACCCAAGGACCTGAGATAATTGCTAGAAGATCTCATTCTCAAAATGCTATCCATGGTTAGAGACAAGTTCCTTGGGGATATCAAACCTCATGATGACATCGTTAAAGAAGAATCGAGTCACTACATCTATAGTATTTTTTAAGGTGGGAATGGATTCATCCCATATAGTGAAGTAGTTGATTGCATATATTATGTACTTGTGGCAACTTTTAGATTCTATATTGCAAGTAATGAAGTCAATACCCCACTTATAGAAGGGTTTGATGATAATGACAGGATGTAAAGGAGTAGGAGGCACTTTGGATTTATAGGAATATCACTTGTAGCATTCAAATCATTTAACTATTTGGATATAGTCATGGAAGAGAGTTGGCGAAAAATAACTAGCGTGGGGGAATCATATTTTTGGTTGTGACAATCCCCAAGAGGTGACCACTAGAATCTCTTCTATGGTCATCATTTAAGACTTTCTCAACTTCATTAAGTGCAAGTTATTAATGTATAATGGTTTCCATGCCTCGATGATATAGAACATCTTCAATTAGGAGGTAGCATGGTGCTTGATGACGAATATGCCTTCGATCATCCCATGTGAGTTGAGGAATGAAATTTTGAGTTCGTAGGCAAAGGATAATGTCACCATACTAATGGTTGTCTGTTGATATAATTAATATGTGTTTTTCTAAGAAATAATCATTCATAGGGGATGCTTCAGATTTAGAGGGGAGATTACTGATGAATTCTACAAGAATGAGGGATTTCTTACTTTTAGAGGAAGCAAATTGGAGTTGAAATTGTTGCAAAATAATAACCCTTCAGGTATATTTATGATTCATTGTACATTAAATGACAAATTATAGCATGGGATTGATACTGGATATGATATTGGTGGTCTTTAAGATGATATAATGTCAAAGCTTATGTATGGAGTGTACGAGGGCTAGGGATGTTTTCTGAACTCTCTCATAACTCAAAGTAAGTCCTATGAGGTTTTTGGTTGTTTAATATATCACTTGTTCTCTATTATCAGTTCCTTCTTAGACTAATATGCCTGCAAGGGCTACATGATATGATGATAGGTAAAGGGTGTAGTCCTTGCTTTGGACAGGAAGGCTTATTAATGGTGCTTGTGACAATGTGTCTTTCAAAACATCGAATGACTATTGAGATTGCCTGTCCCATTATAATGGGATATCTTATAAGGTAGAGAAAACCATGAGCACATGTGGAATAATCAAGAACAAAGCATCATAAGAAATTTTCATTACCTTGCAAGCTTTGTAGCTTCTTTAAAGTCCTGTAGTGGGAATTTGTGATTAGATTATACTTTCAATGGGTCTACCCTCATACCTTGATAGGGAGAATTAAATCCAAACAATCTCCTGGAAATTACACATATTTGAGGTGGTTCATGCATGGGTCATATTATCGACATCACTAAAACACAAGGTGAATATATTTGATATGATTTGAGTGATTTTTGGAATGGAATGTATTATTTTCCAAATAGGCATGTATGCGATGAACTCAATAATGAAAAATGTAGTTCATTTCTTGCTGGAAAGTGTCTCATACATTTTTAAGGCCAAAGGGCATCACTCGATATGAGAAGGTACCCATAGGAGTGGTGAAAGAGGTTTTATATTGGCATGTATGGCATATCTAGATTTGATTGTAGTATGAGAAGTCATCCATGACAGGATTTGATCAAATCACAAATATCAATACAAATTTGTATCATTCCTTCTATTTTCATGATAGGTATAGGGTTAGAAACCAAATATGTGTAAGTGATAGGAAAGATAAAGCTAACCTTATGTAACTTTTCAAATTTGAGTCTAATTGCTTCCACTTTGCATGGATGGAGAAGGTGTTGATTTTTCCTTATATGATATGTGTCAAGCCATGTGTCTATGTGGTGCTCTATAATGGTAGGGATATTATTGCTCATTTTTTAGTACGACCAAGAAAAATTATCTCTAAATTCTTAGAAGAGGGATTTGTAGGAGGAAAGTTATTTAGGTGAACATATTGCACCCAAAAAGATATCTTCATTGATGTTGAGATTTGTTGAGATATATACCTTAATGGTGGGGGATATATTCATGAAACATTGGAAATGTTCCCTTCTTTAAATGTGTCTAGCATTGGAATGGGATTAGGAAATAATCTACTTGGCCCTCAGGTAAGAAATATTTGGTTTCTACAATGAAAATGATATTAATTGGTTTGTTATTCTGTATGAGTTTTTTTCCTGGGAGGAAGAAAGAGCAATGATGCATGCCATCCAAAGGAAATTTCAATTCCATCATGGTCTCAATATATCCACGTCATAATGAAAGAGACTCACAAAAGGTGATAAATGGGGAGATGAATCATGAGGTTTGGGTTGGCATCTAGAAGTTATAGTTGATATGTAGGGGATTTATTACGTACTTTCTATCACAAAACCAAGAGATGTTGATAACATATAGATAGGTTGAGTCCATGCAGTCATAGGTGGTGTGATATTCTAAATAGGAAAAGTGATATCTACACCATGGAACAATGAGAATAAAACTTTAATCATGGTTCATATGGAAGGAGAAATAAAATGAATGTGGTATTGCATTTAATTAGTACTAGGGGTAGGAGTATCTCCCTGATGGTCATATGGGGAGTAATGGGAGCATATTCCAAAGAAGGATTTATCATTCTAGGAGCTAAATTAAGGGATTCATCCTCTTTAGGATGAAATTATTCCTATTTTGCATGTTGAGGGCATCACACTATAGTAAGTCACCAAAATATATAAAGAAGAAGACATGTTAATGATGCATGGGAAGTTTTGGTTCAAACATCACATGGGTGTAAGGAATGTAGTGCAGCTTCTGAGGCTATGTAGTATATATTATGTGCTGAAACTTCACACATATTTCTTGGTGATGAGTTTAGGGAAACATACAAAAGTGGTGTCCCTATAGTGAGTGAATCCCACTAATCAATCCTATCTTTATCAAATGTTGGGAGAATAATAAGTGAATCCACATCAATTTATCTCAATGTGTCCCATCCTTCTCTAAACATAAGGAGGCATGGGTAATGGTGTGTATGGTGTGGATGTTGTGTGAAAATATGACAATTGGAGTGTTTGCACCCTGACTTATTTTTGTGTTCAAGCTAAGGGGTTGGGAAAGAAGAATGAAGAAAATATAGAATTTTCTTCAAGGCTAGACAATAATTGATCAAATTTCCTTGTTAATCACATAGGGCACATGAAGGGGTTGATTTTGAAGAATTCTATTTTTCATTCTTATTATTCTTCATCCTAGTGGGGATTAACATAGAATGGTATGTATGATGGAATTAAGCACATGGGTGTGCTTTCTGTGGGGTTTCTTCCTTAAAGACATAGTAAATGGTTTGAGGTGCATCCTCACTAGATGGGGTGGCAAGAAGTGTTGTCGATAATGTACTAGCTTGATGTAGGGCAACCAATAAATCCTAATATTGAGTGATGTCAAGACAATGATAAGTATAATGTTCATGTTGTGCACCAATGGTGTACGATTGGTTAGTGTATATTCCCTTATTGCAAGATGTAGTGGCCTTCTCTCATAGGAGGGAGGGGGAAGGTAAGGTTTCCCGTGGGCCATGAACATGGGCTTTCAACTCTTCCAATGATGGGAAATAGTTGGTAGGGTTCCCCACCACATCGCATAATGCAAATGGATGAGGTACCTTATGACAAGAGGTAGTTGGGGTGTCATTCTTCTTGAATTTTTCTTTATCCTTCTTAGTGGAGGCCTTTGGTGTCGAGGATGGTGAATGTACTAGGTAAGGTTTCATAAATAGGGTTCGAGGTAACCAGTATAGTAGATGTGACACATAAGCTTGTTGAAATGGCTTAGGATGCCAAATACTAGATGGGCATTGTGAGAGCCAGATTTAGTAAGTTGAGAGTTCCATGACTTGGTGTGAGACAAAGCTAGGTGGAGGATATAATAAACGTGTCTAAGTAATCACATAAGGGAGAAATGAGTACTCTCTTGTCAAAAAATTAGAGGTTTCTGAGGTTGGTTGTTGAGGATCCTCAGTGTGTTCACCATCTAATGTGGTTATCATACTTACAAAGGCTATAGAAACTAGTGTGATGACTAGTGGGTCTCCTAGATATGTGTCGAGGAGAGATGAATTTTTCAACATTCTCAGTCTGACTTCAGTAAAGAAAGGGACAAATTCATTTTTACAACCAATAAAGGGTAATAAAATATCAAGGTATGAAGAGGTCCTCATCTCATAATGTGTTAATTGGTCATTGGTAATGATTTTCCCATTATGGGGGAAACTCATGGTGTGAAATATTGGGCATGCCACCACCTTCATAGCTTACATGTAACTTCGTCTAAAAAAGATTTTGTAATTTAGATGGGAATCTAAGACTTCAATATTTATAAGAACCAACGCTCTTAACCAAAATGAAGGCCTAGACAACCATCATCTTGATATGAATGTATGCACTAATATATATGGTAACGAATGCACAAATACTTTGGATGATCTCTTGTTTTTGCAAGAAGACTTATTTTTGGCAAAGCTTTGATCTAGAATATGATTTGATCATAGAATATTTTTTCACAAGAATTTCTTCCTCAACTCACCATCCCTTCTGTCGATACATTTGTATTGAATCAATTGACATATCATGTTCTTCTAATTCACATTTTGTTGAATAATGTCTCAAGTGCACATAAGATAGTAAGGCTACACATGATGAAGAAGATGATGTGGTAATCATTGAACATATTTCTTACAATTTGGGTAATCTATTTGGTGATGTTGATACATCCAATGAAACTTTTCATTCCAACAACTATGATATGATTCATAATGGTCTTGCTAAAATAATTAATGATATTTGTCTTCATACAAGTGTTAACCTGATCATGCTTTCAAAATTGAATCATCCAGCATTGGAAATTTTAGGTAATTGTTAGGAAGTTGAGGAACTTTAGCTTCATTTGATGGTTATGTAAGGTACTAGCAATCTTGATGAGATATTTAAACTAAGTCAGATTAGAATTTTTTAACATAATTCTTTTCTCATTATTGTGTCGCTAGATTTGAACTCACTCTTGAAGGATTTTCCACATTTTCAAGTTCATGTTCTTATTCCTTAAGACAAATTTTTTCATCGAGTGAAATATTATTTTTCATCTAATTCTTCTTTGTTCAATTACCTTGTATCAAACCTAGGGTTGGCATTCACATCTTTCATCAATGTACACTTTTTTAAAGAATGTTACTTTGATTATCAATACAAAGATCATCACCAACTACATGTTTTTTCCTTGTCAAACTATTTCATGAGTGACCAATTTCTTATCTCTCTATAATGAATTTAACAAAGCTAGTTTGGTGACAGATTAATTTCCCAAAATGATACTAGGGTTAAATATGAATCAATAGATGATAATATGTTTTTAACATGTTGTCATTAATCTTTGTATTCTGACTGGTTCCTAGGATCTACTACACAAACATCCATTTTTATTTCTTTCAATTTTCATGTTGTTGGTTTAGTTTGTAATCAAATACAATGTAATGAATTTTTGTACTTAACATGCAAGGATAATGATTCTATTATTCAAAGAATTCATAAAATATCTCAAATTGACCTATCTATATTCTTGAATAATGGAGGATCTTATGTTTTAATTGATAAATACAGTCATAATACTAGCCTAAACAACTATATTTCAATTCATTGTTTTCCCCCCAGTGTATTTGATGGCAGTTGTTTTACATTTTTTGATCTCATCAAGGTCATAATTATTATGATTCATCATTTCACTACTCAAATGTTTGTCAATAATTTGAGTCACTTTGACCTTTTCTAATGGTTATATCAGGTCTTCACGACCTTGACAAAGTTTTTAAGAAGGATTAGATCTAATTTATCTTGCAAGATTCTCTCCATAGTTTTATTGCATCGATTCAAAGCTTATATTTCCAAGAACTTAAATAATATCTAATTGGTTGATTTGAGTATTTCCATCAAATCACTCAATGGTTAGAATAATATTACTTAGCAATCTCCATTACTAATAATAATTTTCAATCTCACCTAATGTTTGCTAAGAATGAAAATGTGAATGAATGTTCATGTGTGGGATGCCTCTAGGGTTTTTATGTTCATTATCTTATCCAATGAGGTAAAAATTTACACTATTTATAGAAAGAATTTATGGCACACCTTTATGCTTGTAGGAAATATCTACAACTTCTTGTGCAGGTTATTCAGGTAAACATTTTTATTTCTACACATTGTTTCGTCTTGGTATTAACTGCTTATATTTTCATGCTTACAAGTTGGTAGAAACTCTTGTGGATACATAATCCTAACCTTATAGTTTAGATGGATTAGGATTTACATTTAATTTTGTTTTCTACTAATGTTTGCATTGTGTTACACCAATATTCTCGCTTTCCCTTCTGATTTGATTTTTGTTATATGCATGTCCTTTACTTCCCTTTGATTTGTTTTCTTATTTTTTTGTCATTTATGTCATGTCATGTTTTCTTTCATGAATTTTATCATGTTTTTAATTTTTAGTAAGACTATGTATGAAATCTACCCCACTTGACTATGAGATAATGTGGCAGAAATTTAAAAGGGAATTGTGCTGATTGGCGATGCTTTGCTAGCTTTTCATATCCTTGTTTGTTTGGTTTTAAATATCTTAAGAGTCCATGATGTTCTAATTGAAAATAAAAATAATTCCAAATGGAAAGCATTAGTAGATATATAATGCCTTCCATAAATCAACAATTGTATTGATTGGTTTTAACATGTCAGCTTAGTTGAGTAGGGAAGGGAAAGTAGAAAAGTTGAGCGAGCATACTGCTTTTAGATTTTATACATAAGAGTCTTTTCAAAATGATTACCAACCTCTCTTGTTCATTAAATAAATTAGGATCCCTCTTTTGCCCTTGGAAAAATAAATGTTTATAAAAATCAAATGACTATAAAGTTATAAAATAAATAAAGGGTGAAAGAAGATAAGGTTTCCTATGTAGATAGGTGAAGCAAGAAACATCACTAGGGTACTAAACAGGCTCTCTAGTATTGAAGAAGTTCTTTTTATTTCTTGCAATGACTCCATCGAGATATTGAACAGGCCTACTAGCAGTAGAGCAACACCAGATATGGTATTAAAACTCTATACCATACACTAATGAAGCTAATGTAATCCCTCTCCCTAATTGAAACAATCGAAGTTTGACTAGTCTTTTGAAATGTGTTAAGCTAAATGTAACAACCCTAGGTTAAATCTTCATGTAATAAAGGATATTAAATGAAAAAATAATAAGGGTAAGGTCCTAGGACACATATTCCAAGCTTAGTGTTGGATAAACGCTATAGTCAGCATCACTTGTTATTTATTAATGGATATGGAAATTAGCAAAGGAATTTGGAGCATTGGAGCTATGGCTTGCTCCCAAAAAGCCATAACATTGTTTCTCTAATGCCTTATGGGAGAAGCCAAGGTGAAAATTCATTTGCTTGTACAATGAAGGTGTATATATAACAAATGAGGTGACCATTCACCTCTCTTCTGACTCTTGGACTACGCTCATGAAAATTTGACTTCTCCATGACTCCTTGAATTTCTACATTATTTTTCACATTAAATCGATGACTCTTGTACTTCCACTTTTACAATGATTTTCCCATGTTGAATTACATATTAAATAAAATGATATGGTAGATGATGACTGATGACATGACATGACATGTTGTTGGTGACACAGACTACATGATGAAAAGGCATTTTCAAGTCACTCTTTGTTGCTACTTTGTCTTCAATAAGAGATGTGCAATGCTTCATCTTCATGAGAGATTTTATTTGTTCTTTATATCCACCCTCCAAAGGGTTGTGAATTAGATGGCGTATTCATACGACCTTGATCTTTGATATTTTATTGTGATCTATTTTTCCTTCATATTCTCGCTTGATGATCATCTTATCTCCTTAGCTCCATATGTGTCTTCTAGCATGGTCCCCTTCTCCTTTTCCCCCTCGTCATCCTGTCATGATAGGAAAGAGTACTCGTAGCGAAAAACCATTCATGATGATTTGACATCCATTGAAAAAACCCCCAACCTAACATATTTCATGAACTCACATGTTAGGCATGGAATCAGTGATTGGTTGAGTGACTAACTAAGGGATTGTGTAGTTCCATAGGCCAAGGTCCATGACTGAGACTTGAGACTACACAATGCGCATTTTAGGATGGCTAGGTTTAAGAGATTACACACTTGAGGGACTTAAGAATTCAAGGCTAGGGATTGAGGCTTGAAGATGCCCATTGTTTAGTTGTGGGAGGACAAATTCCAAAGAATTACACATTCAAGGGACTCAAAGACTCAATCTGGAGGCTTGAACCTTGAGACTATGCAATGTGTAGTTCTGGAGGCCTAGGTAGAGGAACTGTGCAATTGAGGGAATCAAGGACTCAAGTTGGAGGCTTGAGCATTGATTTTTCCCACTCCACAATTGTAGGAGGAAGAGAGGCCAAGTGATTATGTAATTGTGTATTTCATGAACTTAAGTCTCAAGCTTGAGGATCGAGACTACATAATGCGCAGTTCAGGTCGGGATGGAGGGCATGATTGCATAGTTTAGGAGGTCAAGGTTTGGGCTTCAACACTGAGACTGCACAATGCAGAGTCCTAGGAGGAAGGAACTATGCATTGTGCGGTTTCAAGAGGCAGGGTTGCAACTTGAGGGCTAATACTTCTCAATGTGCAGTTCAAGAGGGCTAGATGAGGCTAAGTTGCTTGGTAGGAAGTTTATGTGAATTTGGCTAAGTGTGGGATTGATGAAGTTGATGTGAATATTGATAGGACTTGACCATGGTAAGACACTTAGAAAACTTGAAAAAAAAACATAGATCATCTAGGACACATGAAAAAAAACTTCCCTCAGTACAACAACTTTGCGAAGACAAGCACGACATGAAAGGTACACTTTGCGACAACCGTGGCGACACTTGTGCGATAGTGCTTAAAATTTTGGAAATTAGTGATATATGTTTACATGGTAGATAAAAGTCATTAACATAAATATTACCAATTAAAACACACAAAAAAAACTTTTGTGTGTTGTGTGACACTCGACATGCCAAAATACGACATTTACTATATGAAAAGAAAAGGGGGAACGACACTTGTGATATGCAAATGACAATGAAAGCGACAAATTATATAGAGAAGATCACATGAAAATGGAACTAATTAAAGTGAAAGAAAGAAAAAGTGATAGTCAAAATCATGAAAATGAAACTCATGAAAGTGAAGGTGCGCAAAAATGATAGTTTGAAAAACTCACAAAAATAGAAGTACAAATGCAACAAAAAGTGAGGGACTGTTAATAAAAGTGTGCACTGATTGTTGACATGGATTGACATTACATAGACACTATCTTGATGGACTGCGCTATGCTTGTTCAAGATTGCATAAAATAATCTTCCTATGAACTTTTAGCAAACTAACGATGTGTGAGCAAGTGACTTCGACCAATCAAGAAGTGACTATTGAATGATTGGTCGCAAGATCCACAATATACTTTAAAATTCAAGTATTGGAAATTTTTTGGAGGGTGTTTATCAGAGCGACAACACTTGGTGACACATTGGTAGAACTCCAATTTCTCTGCCTTAGTAACTCTTCATACATGGTCTAGTTCTTTAGGAATTATTGATTCATCGTTTGGATTACCCTGGATTCCACACTTATCCCATGAATACACATAGTTCCCTCTTTCCTTTCTTGGTTGAACACAAAAATACGATCATCTATATCGTAATTTTTTGAGTCAGGAAAGGGTATTATAGTTTGTGATCTTTAGATTTTCAGAGTATATTTTTTCATATTTGGTGTTGCTATGCTACTAGTAGGCTTGGACAATACCTTGGTGGAGTCACTACAAGAACAAAAACATTGCTCCACTACCAGCGAGCCTAGACAATACTTTGGTGGAGTTACTTGCTTCACCTTTCTGCATGGTAATCATTTCTCTCCTTTCACCTTTATTTCTACATTTATATAGGAATTTGCATAGGCACTTATTAATTTCATGGGAAGAAGAGGAATCCCGACTTATTGAGAGAAGGAGAGGTTGTTCCTTCACAGAAGCATATAAGGACCTATAGTTTATGTTTTCTCATTTAGATATTTCCAAAATAGACACGGATATCATGGTTCGACATAAAGGTTTCCTTATCGAAGGATCATATTTTTGATCAAGACATCATCAAGGAAAAGGTGTAACCAAGACAAAGAAGAAGGATTGAAGGACATATAAATGTTGCAATTTCACAAAGCCCTTTTCTATTTGGCAACATTTTCTTTCAAGCCCAAATGGGACACCCTTCATGTAATGTCTTATTAGTAGAATAAAATAGAAAAGACACGACACAACAAGAAACAAAGACAACTAGATGAAGCTTCAACCAAAGCATGATGTGAAACCAAAACCAGAAAACACAAGACAAACTATAAAAAATGAATGGAGGATGAATGTGCAGGTAAACTAAAATGCCATTATACCTACTCTTACCCTAACCATCTATAAGGTCAAAGTCATGTATAATGTGGCATTTCTAATGTAGACACCATAATTGTTCCCGACCTGCAACCACAAAAATACAATCGATTAAAATAAATATAAAACAATGTGCAATGGAAAAGATAAGAGTTTGTATAACTTGAACAAAAAACTGAATGTCTTTCCTGACAATAGAAAGATATATCATTGTTAATACTTTTAACCAATTCACATTCTTATTATTTTCATGAAGATCGTAGCTAAATATGTACACAAAATATAATGACATCCTTAATGGAGTCTACAAGCTCATATTAAGGCAAAATTTCTTCTTTACATTGGTCGAAAGAGATAGGGTACCCCAACCTGTGCTAGCGCTTTATTTGAAACTTCCTCCAAAGAAAACAAAACCAAGAGAAATTTAGATAGAAACAATGCTCTATGAAAAAAGGGAGCTACTTGGAAAATTATTTCCGATCCCCCTTTCAAAGTGTGGTAAATTTCTTTTACCAAATACATTTTCCATTTTGACTAAATTTTAGGGATCAAAATTTCATTGTCAATCCTAATTAGACTCCATGGATTTATCAGTTAAAGTTTAATAATAAAATATGTGCTTTCTAGTCATTCATATTTAGGCAAGTCACAAAAACATTCTTACAAAGAAATTTTCCATTTTGTCTAATTTTTAGTGATATGGAAATTCACCATCCAGGTGAGCTAGACTTCATGGCTTTTCGAGCTAAAGGCTAATAAACCAAGTTGTTGTAGCGGCTACACTCACCCTCCAAAATTTTGGCCTGCACCCAATTTCAGAGCCTCTGTTGAGAAGTTGCACTTGATGATTACACACACTCGGGTTCACTCTATGAGCTCGTATGAGTCTTCGGACCCACCTTTCTCGATCATTTCACCCAAAATTTTGCATGTTGAGGTCAATATCATGCTTGTGACCATGTTTTGGTCATGGTCAAGGTCTTTGCTTCATGTGTACATGTTGTGTTGGCTATGAAAACATCTGTTGCACTCACACATGAAGTCACATACATTGTCACACGAGCATCATCACGGTCGACCAATGATCAATCACAAGTGTCGCGCTTGTCTCTCACATCGTTTTACAGTGATGTTGAGAATGTGTCTTTGGATGGTTTGAGTCATCTCATCATCAAGTCATGTGTTATGCTTCTTAACCTGCAAATGATACCCAAATACAGAATATGCGAAGAAAAGAGACCGAGAACACAGAATATGCGAAGAAAAGATATCCAGAACACATAATAGCGATGACTTTATTATTTCAGAGAGTAATGTTCACTTGCCTCTT